>JADRCH010000014.1:11260781-11439348 GCA_019843965.1 Rhynchomys soricoides | reverse complement strand
AACTCAGATCATAGCTCACATCCCAGCACAGTCACTGAGGAGGAAGCTGAATGTAGCAAGTCCCTTTTCATCAGTATTTTGTGCCATTGCCCATACATTTATTGAACTTAGACACAAGTTAGTTATTTAAGTTGTGCACAGAATTTCTTATTATCTCTGAGCAACCAAAATTTTTACAAGACTACCAGGGATTGGGAAAGGTTTCATTTGTGTTCTTTGTTTTAATTGAGACCAGTGCTAATGGGATAGTTGGGGTAGGTACTAAGGTGAAACTGATAACATGCTGCCATAGACACAGAAGCCCCCTGACACACATACACACACACCACCACCACCACCACCACCACCATGGGATGGGAAAGAGGTGTTAACTCACTCTTTAATCTCTTCTATGGTATAAGACCACATGGACACTTTCATCTTCCTAAGAATATTGGTTATTTTCACCAGCAGGTCAGTAACCTACACTTTACATGGGGAAATGTTTGGGGAAATGCACTTTATATGGAAATTGAAATGCATAGTTGTTTAAAATATTTAGGTCTAAAAATCCCATGTATTTAGAGAGCTGTGGGGAGTGGATTTAAGTTGTAGACATAGTGTTTGCCTAGTCCATAGTGTGCCTTAGGGTTGACCACAGCACAACATAAAACTAGATATGGTGGAGCATATCCATGAATTCAGTACTGGAGAGATAGAGAAAGGAGAGTCTGAAATTCAAGATCATCATTTGCTGTATAACAAGTTCAAGGCCATCCTGAGCTATATGATACCTTCTCTGAACAATAATGATATATTTATTTATTTATATATTATTTATATGTATATATTTCAACTAAACTATATATCTATCTCTCTATATATATCTTTCTATCTGCTATCTATCATCTATCTATCATTTCTGTCTGTCTATTATCTATTTATCTATGTATCTATCTATCTATCTATCTTCTATATATCTATCTAACATAACAGTGAGAGCTCAGCTTTCTAAACATAAATCTTTTGTTCCTAGATAATGAAACTATTTAAGGATTTCAGTTCCAGTGTGTATATTCCAAGAGTTTCTAGTACTACTTACTATCCCAGAAGGAGAATCTGTGAGTCAGTCAGCTGAATCTCTGAGTGGCCAACTAGACAGCATGCTTTGAAGCATGTGGTGGTTCTAAGAAGGATAGCTTCATAGGCTCATGTATTTGAATGTTTGCTCCCCAGCTATTGGAACCATTTCAGAAGGGTTAGAAGTTGTGGCCTTGTTTGAGGAGGTGTGCCACAGGGGATACACTTTGTGCTTTCAAAAGCCCACACGAGGCCCAGTCTCTCTGTCTCTCTTTCTTTTTCATTCTCTCTGTCTCTACCTGTCTCTGTTTCTCTGTCTCTCTGTCTCTTCCTCTCTCCCTCTTTCCTTCTCTTCCTTTCCCCTCTTCCCTCTCTCTGCCTGCTGCTTGTGGTTCAGATTTGAGTTCTGAGGTAATTAACCAGAGCCTTTACTGTTTCCCTGCCACCATGCTCCCTATAATGGACTAAACTTCTGAAATGCAACTGGGAGGGGGATAAAATCTGGAGTATAATAAAAAAGAAGACTAAATAAAATTTTTAAAAAGTTGGCTTGGTCATGTTGTGTCCTTACAGAAATAGAAATCAACCAAGACAAAGGGTAACCCTGTCTTCCATGCAATTAATCAAAATGCTAGTCTCAGTGTCTCAGCTTTGTCTTGTTGGTCAAGGTCTGCTCACCAGCTTCCTGGTGGTGCTCCTGGCCACTAAGATGCTCTAGTAGAACCAGAATGGAAGACCTACCACCTCTAGGATGTATAAATTCAATCACTGCTTCCAGAACCTTCTTAGGTAAGAAAACACAGCCATAGACCTTCTGTTGATCCTCTGTAATGTTTCATAGAAGTGACTGATGGTATGCATATATTTACTTCTTTTATATTTTGGATTTATTTTCATCATATACTGTCATCAAGTCAAAGACAATGCATGAATGCGTTAGGATGAAGTCCAAACTGTCTTGCTTTTTACAACAATTCCTTATAAAGAACAGGTAAGACGGCCTGCTCAGAAACTGTGAGCTCTGTTTCTACTGGCTTTCTCTCTTCTCTTTCTCTCTCTTTTGCATACACACACACACACACACACACACACACACACACACACACACTGTGACTGAGTACTCCTAGCTTTCATCTTTGGATGATAATTTGCATTCTGTAAGGGGTCATGATCAGAAGAGTTAGTACATTATAAACATACCCCTCTCTGTATCTTCTCTCCTCACCCTGTCATTTTTCTCTAATTCCATGAGTGAACACACACTGAGGAGAGATCATCTGAGGACATGATGAATATGGTCAGAAGAGAGCCACTGGGAAACAAGGCACTTAAAAATGTTATGTTTTTAGTCAAAACATATTTATTCAGTACCATGTGATACTTCAATTCATGCCTATAATATGTAATGTTTGAAATATTGCAAACATTTCTGTTCTCGAATCTTCATTTTTTTGTAGGCTGCAGCTTAGATCTGAGACTCTCTACGCTCAGACTGTTAGAAAGCAGTGCTTTTGTTTAAGCTCCCATTCTGTGCCATTTTGTTATGGCAAGGTTAACTAATACACATGAACATAGTCTGATTTAATTATTCATACATAATTTTTCTGGGAATTTAAGTTGCTTAGAATTCATGCTGTGTTTCCAGTCCTTCTTTCCTCTCATAATTTCACACTGGGTCATAGACATTACTAATTAGTTGTATGTTTGATACTTCCATATATATTTTTAGGTTGTATTCTGGCAAATGGTTGATGATTTTATGGAAGTCTAATCTGATTAATTCTTAAACTGAGTAAGTTTTCATCTACTCAACAGACTTGCAGAAAACTGTGTATAAGATTGTTTTACAAATATTTAAATTTTTAACGTGATGATTTAAGACAGTGAACCATGATAATAAAGAGTTATGTTACCATAAAAGTGCTAAAAAAAATAACAACAGGCACCAATTACTGGGCCCACAATCTGTACTTTTGTGTTGTAAATGAAGGCAGATGCCATAATTTTTCATTCTAGTGAATGAAAAAGATGTTGCCATAAACAAAAGCAGGTGGAAATTCCTTAAATCTTTCAAAAGAAGTCATGCACTGCCATTTGTCTTCAGAAGGTAGGGACTCAGTCTTTGAGGGAGAGAGGTGTTAATTTGTGATAAGACAAAACCCCACTCTTTTGAGATCTCTGATAGTCCAGAAGTTCTCTCAGCATAATATGGACAACTGAAGAGCAGTCATTATATAACTAGGTGGAATGGGGACCAAGCTTCTTGGTATTTTGTGTGATGTTGCTTAAATTAAACGAGAAGGAAAACCACCCTTAACAAATGAAAGGAACCACCCTATCCATCCAAATAAATGTTTGAGATTTACATTTATGAAGTAAAATTAGGCTTGCCAGATAACGTGCATAATATCTACTGAGAAGAAATTTATTTCATTTAACAACAAATACTTTATAGGCTTTCCAACTATTTCATGAGACATATTTGCACTGACAAAAATAGATTTTAAAACTCAAATTTAATGTGAATTTCTTTTTTATGTAAATTTGCTTAATAGAGCAATATAAGTAAAGCAGCCCTCAAATACTTACTGTTCACTAACTAGTCATCTTTTATTTTTGTGGGGGAAAGAGACAATGGGTACTTACTGACCATGGCTAATCAAAAGACTACTGGAACTGGACCACTGGTAACATTTTTTTCAGGACACATAAAGCTGTTACAATTGGAATGTCTGCCTCTTTCTCATTCATGTTTTGACATTTATCCCACATTGAGTAATATGAAGTGATATATTTAGAACAGAACCTTCGTGAATGGGTCTAAAGGACTTGAAAAATAGGCTTTTACTTGCTTGGCTTTAATTGGTCAAAGATATTTTATATTATTTGAGGCTGTAGAGAAAGGTATTACTTCCCCAATTTCTACCAAAGTCCATTTGTCATCTGTATATTGAGGGGCTTCTGAATTTCTTATGCATTAGTTTTGTGTCTAGATACTTTGCTGAGAGTGTTTATTAGCTGTAGGAGTTTTCTGGTGGAATTTTGGGTAGTTATGTATATGTATGATATGATATCATCTACATATAAAGATATGTTGACTTCTTCCTTTCCAAATTGAATCTCCTTGATCTCCTTCAGTTGTCTTATTGTTCTAGCTAAGACTTCAAAAACTAGAGTGAATAGTATGGAGAGAGTGGCTTGTCTTGTTCATAATTTTAGTGGAATTAGTGGAATTTATTTCCATTTAATTTGATGTTGTCTATGGGCTTGCTGTAAATTGCTTTTAATACATTGAGATATGTCCCTTGTACCCCTAATTTCTTTGGGACGTTTATTGTGAACGGGTTTTGGATATTTTCAAAGACCTTTGTAGCATCTAATGAGATAATACTGTGCTCTCTGTCTTTCAATTTGTTTATATGGTGGATTACATTTATCAGTTTATGGGGATGGTTCTAGATGGGAAAAGAGGTAGAGACAAGCTGGGAAGAGTAGAAGAATGAAAAACCTTAAGCAGGGAATATTATGTGAGAAAAAAAATCTATCTTCAATTAAAGAAATAAGTCATTTAGAATTTGAAAAAAAAAAGAGAATATGTTATTCTTTATAAGCCTTTTAACTCACTATACCCTGTATCATTAGAGTTACATAGCACAAGTCTGTAAAGGACCAGGAATTCTCAGACACTTAATCTGTCAGTGTCTTGATGTCTAATGTCCAGGTCTCTGGGGCTGAAAAGAAATACATTTGCTTGTTTTAAAAAAGATGCCTATGTGTGGCCTTTTGTGATAATGCCACAAATAAACTAAGAGATAAATTCAGCTACAATTTAGTGATACAATTAGTATGAGACCATTTGGTCTAGCATGTGTCATGAACTTTTATCACCAGGACATGACAAGCTAATGCTAGGGATGTGATCACTACCAAGGTTCATCCAAGCACATGTGACCTCTTGAGAATAAACATGTTGCCACCGTTCCTCACACAGCTATTATTGTCTTCTCTAATTCAGAAAACATAGGCTCAGTAGTCATTAACTCCCCCTTCCTCATTCTGGAAAAAAGAACAAAATTGAGAATAAAATTAAAAGTTGTTTCTGAAATCTCCCATTTGAGGCTATTTTGGCATGTTTCCTCTCTCCTCTTTATTAGTGTATGTTGAAAAGAAAGGGTTTCTGTAGAAATGGTGGACAGATATCTACATAACTAGAAGACTTTGCAGTCCAGATGAAAGAAATTCTTATCCATCACTGCTGTTCTCCCTTATTTTGATTGTTGTGTTAGAAATCTTGACTTCATTCACATGGGTATGACAAAGGAAACCAACAAAGACCAGTTAGCACTGGATCCCTTGGTGCAGAGGTTGGGTTTTAAACATCAGCAGTTCATTTCAGCATTAGGAAGCAGGAGAGCTCCTTTCCACAGTCCATGACTTTATTCAGCCCCTTTGTCATGGTGCTGCAGAGGAGCCTCCCCATTTTGACTTCCTTTTTATATCACATCAGTGTCTAAAACTGCCAGGGGCTATGTGTGGCTATGCTTCTGACATCCATGAGTCTTTCTAAAATACTTGTGAATATTTCAGGATTATATCATGTACTTTTGTGTGGTTCAGGGAGGTTACAATCTTCCAAAGTACTAGAAACTTCCTTTATTAGCAACTTTTCTCCATGGTGTGACAAATGCTCAACAAAAGCAACTAGAATGTAAGAGTTTATTTTTTGAAGGGGCTGAAAGTACAGCTCATTGCAATGGTAGGGACATGAAGTGACAATCACAGTCTGCTGCAATAGGACAGGCACAGGGTGGTTGGAGCCTGAGGTGACTGGTCAGGCTGCATTTATAGTCAGAAAGTATAGAAAGGAGAATCAATGCTGGCTGTTACTCACACACCCTCTGATTAAGTCTTTGAGCACAGCCTACAGAATGGCATTGTCCACAGTCAGGATGGCTCCTCTATCTCTGGAAGTTCTCTCTCAAACATGCCTGAGGTGTGTCTCAAAGATAATTCTAAATTGATTACTCACACTAGTGTAATTTTTTAATAACCTAAGGTGTAAATGAATATTCTTATTGTGGTCCAGAAAGAATCACTATTGGTACCTTACCATCCAGGATTAATTATCTTCATCAGTTTCTAACTCAAAACTCAAATCAAAGTGCTTGTAAAGTGATAGAAGCTCACGTTCGGCTTACAGAAACCATGCAGGTAGTAATTCTAGAGTCAGAAGGATTCAAAATAGTTAGGTATTTGTTCTTTCTAATCAGAGATTTTCTACTGACGCTTTCTCATGTTTCAAGAAGACAGCCATAGCTCCAGCAAATGCATCTGTATTTCTGGAAGAATGAACAGGAAAAAATAAGGACGGGTTACAGGTCTTTTGGGAAGCTATGTATCCCAGTTTGGCCCTTTTGCCATTTGTCAAAATAAGCTGCCTTTTCACCATTCATGTCCGAATTTGAGAGAACAGATTGGGATTCAAAAGAGCAGCAGCAAATACTTTAAACAGACAATCAGTCTATTTTTTATTTTGTGATGATTTGGACATAGGGAGTTGTCTTTTTCTTGGCATGACACTAATTGGCATTTGTGATATGCAGGAATACCAATACTAAATATAGCTTTAGAGGCAATTAAACAGTACTTGTCAAACAAGAACATAATTGACATCTATCCACAGCCTCCTGGGAGGTCATTTCTGGGTTTCACTAGAGCAGGAGCCTATGTAGAATCTGAGGGCTATTCTGAATTGAGTGGCATGCAAAAAGGATTCAGGCATTTAAAATACATGAACTTATAAAATCATTCAAATACTAAATTCTTGACCAGCTAGAAAACATTTTATCTTTGATTGTCAATGTTTAGATATGAGATTGAGTGGATCTGGAAAGTTAATCTATTTTTCAATTTAGCATCTTACGGGATGAAATTTTGTTTGATCTTTGCCTCCAGCCAATTTAGAAAAGAATTTAATTTAGAATGATCATAGACATTTTCTGCTATTCTTACTGTGCCTTGATCAAAGTATTTTAAACCCATGGCCCAGTTATTTTAACTTTTATGCTGCTCTGGAGTGTTATAATCAGGGACACATAGTCAGTCTTTCAGTGAACTGTAGTTTTCAGTGGGGTGTGGTGCTGTCCACTTTGCCAGGGTAGCATACTCAAATTGGAGATTTTCAGGTCCATTTACAATCTCAGATAACACGAACTGCTCAGCTATTCCAGTACAATGATAAGCAGTATTTCTTATAGTTAAGCTGACTATTTGAGATACCCAAATCAATTTATCTTGCTTTCAATGTGTTGTCTAAAATCAAAGGATCAAAGACTTCATCAGCAGTACCTTAATTCAGGTAACATCTTCCTCTTCCCATGCACCACTTCCATAGAGTGATTTTAAGTAGAAAACATATCTGGCAAGAACAGTTTAGTATTTATAATATTATTGACTCCCACAGAGAAGCAAGCTTGACCCTCATGATGATTTCTAAATTGTCACATCGAACTGGACTATATGAAATTTGCCTTTTTTTCAGAATCTGCAAACTGCCCTCCCAATGTTGGCTTCCAGGACCCAAATAGCTTAATTGCATGTGGGAAGACACACCATGCTTGTAAGCTCAAGCTGTTCTGATAGGACCATGCGAAATCCCTTTCCTTCCACGGCCTTCTGGGTGGCAATGTCTGAAAAGCCTATCATGTTTAGTCTGAGATTCTTACACCCTGACTTCACAAACTTAAGAACAAATGTTGGAAAAAAAAGGCAGTTCAGTTCACATTGTGTCTAGGTTTAGTCTACTCTCTTTGCTTTCTTTATTTCTTTGAGGAGCTTATTTTCAATTCATTGTTCTTCCTTCATAGATAATTAATATCCATTTCTTGTTGTACACATAGCCCCTCTGTACTTGATGTACTGCAGCTTCACTGTTTCACTTCTAAGTGTGTATTAACTTTTATTGAGTCTACATGAGACTGGCTATGATTCCTGACTATAAAGTTATATTCTTCATAACACTTAGCATTTCTTATTGAGATATATTTATATTTCATTTCAGGGTTCTCATGTGCTCTATGTCTCTCATTACTGGTTAGTCTCCTGACATGCTCAGTAAGTATGTAAAGGCAGACAACTTCTGCCCATCCTTTACACTGCTTAACCTCACCATTTGTGTAAACTTACGCTTGTCACCCAAAGCCTCTTTCTCACTTGCATCACTGCCATGCATTCCACCCACTTATTAACTTCAATATCTACGCTATTGGTAACTTGAAATTAGTCTTAGCAGGAATTTGTTAGAGTAGCTTATGCTTCTGTCACCTCTGAGTGACGGTTTGTAAGTTTTTTATGAACAAACTAGGATACGTGAAACAGTGTTTTTTTTGCTTATTTGTTTGGGTATTTTTTTTATAATGAAACGTGAAAAGTTGGAGTAACTAAAATTCTCTATCCTTAGTTTTCCAGATAAAGGCCATTCCATTGAAGAAATGGCGCTAGACTACAGCTTTCAAGGTATGCAAATGCTGATGAAATTATACAATTCAAAATGAGATTTATGACACTTAACATTTTTAATTTACCTACTGAGAATTCTGTACAGTATATTTTATCACCTCTACCCAACATTCCCAGAAACTCCCAAGTTCTCCTCCGGATTTCATATCCTCTTCTTGCTTTTCCTATATAATCCACTTAGTCCATGTAGGCGCATGCTGTAGGGCAATCTACAAGGGCACAGGCAACCTACACATGGTCACACCCCTGAAGAAAACTGACCTGTCTTCTTCTATCAGCTACTGCTAATAGCTCTAAGATAGGGGTGTGGCCACATGAGTCACTATCTCACCTATGTTAGAAGTTTAAACCGATTGATTTTGTATCTATTCATACCCAGGCAACCACAGTGGGTATGAGTTTCTTAGTTCAATGGCCCTATTATATCCAGAAGATATTATTTTGCATCAGTCTTTCCCAAAGACATCTGACCTGTGACTCTTACAACTTTTAACCCCCTTTTCAGGAATGTTTCCTGAGGCTTGGGGCTGAGCACTCTACAGTCATGTATTCTCTGTGCTTTGACTAGCTTTAAGTATTCGTATTAAATATCACCCAGAACAATAAGAAGCTTCTGTGACAAGGGGAAAGAAAGACACAAATGAATATGAGAATAACTCTTTAGAAGGCAATAAGGCTATGTTAATATAGTAAAGTGATAGCTTTTATTCTCCTGGGCATATGACATTTCAAGCCAGGTTTACCATTCCCTCCTCTGGAGCAAGCCTGAAATTCATGCTTGTCCCTGAAGCATTCATGCTACTTTGCATCATTATAAAGTCAAATAAGTATTAAACATTTAAAAATATACAATATATGTAGGGATGGATAAACTGAAAATATGTGCATCATTTTTAAATGACACATAAATAATAATTTATGCAAATGAAAATATATACTTGTACATACTTCGTAAGGCAGATCGATGGAACAATAGTGTAAGTCAGGAAGGGTCACAGAAGGGATATGGAGGATATCTTTATTATTATTCATCCTTTCTGTAAGTTTGATATAATTTTTTATTAAAGTTAACAGGAACAAAAGGACTGAAGAGCAAGGAGATGTTTGTTTTAAACTTGACCTTTATAAGTGAACCTTGACCTTTATAAGTGATCTGAAGTGCAATTCAAACAAGTGATGCACTGAGAGTTATGGAGGACATTAGTGACCTGGCTAGGAAAGGAGCAAGGGCATTGTGCTTTATGGACCGGGAGGAAGAGATAGGCAAGGCATGGAATATAGGCTGAGATGGGTTAAATTGTTCTTATGTCATTTAGTCAGTTGTAAACCATGTATGTTTGCACAGTGCTTTTATTCCAATGTCATTTTGCCTTCTACCACTTAAAGGATAGGTGCATAAAGATATAACATAGCTGTGTCTCATTAAAATGAACATAGAGTATTCAGTTAACTTTTTTCTGAATTTGTGATTTGTGGATTTTATCTCCAGAGCCTACACACAGAGAGAGAGAGAGAGAGAGAGAGAGAGAGAGAGAGAGAGAGAGAGAACACAGTCTATTATGGTAAACTTCCTTAAGGCTACTCTGAATATAAATTCACGACTCATCAGCCTTGAAGGAAATTACAAGTCGTACTACATAATTAAAAGTCTAATTTTTAATTTATTTGGGTTAATTCCTCTCCAGTATTTAATTTGTTTGGGCTGTTGTGACTTTTCAGGACAACTCAAGAAACAAGAACAAAGCATTCTAATGTGAAAAGGATTTTCTCATTTCTCTTAATTTAAGGAGAATCATCTCTGGTATACCCATTTCATTTTGGAAAGTAGTTGGCAGGTAGTCACATTGCTAGAACCAAATTCAGCCATATCTGAAATATATTTTTCTTTTGTAGCATACAGTCCCTTCTCATAATATTTTCAAGTATTTTTGGATAGTCATCTTACATTTTAACCCTATTGAGTTAAACAAAAAAATCTTAAGACTGACCAAAATATGTTAATTTTCTATATGGAGTATATTATAGATGTTCAATAAATGTTTATGAAGTTATAATAATTATTGTACACATATGCAGTGTGCATTTATGTGTACACAATAAATACTTGTATGAACAGGGCTTTAGAGAATGTGGAGTACAGTAGCAATCCAATTAGTGCATTGAAATCCTCTCCATTTTCCTTAAAGAAAAGACTTTATATTATCACTGGAGTCTGGGCTGAAATAGAGGGAATTCTCTATGGACTAGGTATGTATTCAACCAATTAAAAAAAGACATCATAAACACAGCTATGCATCCATCTCATGTGAACACTCCTGCCCCAGCACTTCTTAATGTAAAGGGTTGTAAAGACTCAGGCATTTGCATACAACCTTTGTTATGTTAAAAGCATTCCAGAAGACTTCACATTTAGGAGACCTTTGCAGCAGTGGTTTCCTTGTATTTCAACAGACCATTAGAGTCAGTTACTGTAGTAAAATGTTAAGGAATCCCGGCACAGGGTTTCTACCTGCCTTAGACAATTTATGTCCCCAGAATTTGCCTTAGGTAGCACAACAGTTGGGCAGCTGCCTACCCCCCACGCTGTTAGAATCTCCCTTCCTAGCCATAACTCAAGTTATTACTTACTGTGTTTCCTCTGGGTTGTTCTTAGCTCCAATTGGCCAGCCCACATGGCCATGTTTTCCCTACTCCTACCCTACAGTGGCTCTCTCTCTCCCTCCTGCACTTTCTTCTTCCCATAGTTGATTCTCCCTTCTGTCCTGTGGTCTGTCCTCTGACCCAAGTCCTCAAAAACTCAACCCCAACTATCTCTCTTCTGCCCAACTATTAGCTGTTGGCATCTTTATTCACCAATCAGAATTAAATGGGGGCAGGTTCCCAGAGGCTACTTGTAGACTCCAGGTCTTGGGGGACAGAAGTTAGCATTACAATAGACAGTAAAAGACACTATCCCAACCAGCAGCCCTTCTCCTCATTCCATCCTTTAGCTTGGCTCCTATCTTCCTCCATATTTAATTCTCCTTTTCTAGTTTCACAACATAGTCTCTTCATAACACTACCTTTCATTTCCCAATACTAGATCCAAAAGATTGTATAAGTAAGGAGCTGGATCTTTTGTAAACAAAAATGGAACACTTCCCATCTAAAACAAAGGAATCTAGACATGGGAAGTCCAGGACACACAGGAGGACTCTACAGTACCAAGAAGGTGCAGCTAAGTTCTTTCTACTCTGCCATGCTTTAAGCCAGTGCATGTTCAACTCACACCTCAGATAGCGTAGGGAGCCCCAGACAGTCAATTTATCTGCATCTGTACCAAAGTAAGTAGAAAGTACAGCAGAAGTTAAAGAAGTTCTTCTACCTGGCCAACTCCTCCTCTCATTTATCCGGGATGTACCAGAGCATTCGCCATAGAGTTCTACTTTTAATGTCTATGTTATCCTGCCCCACCACCCTCTCCCTTTCACCCTCTGTGGCTCTTCTGTTTTGTCTCCCCTCTCGGGACAGATATACCAAACTACATTGCCTACAACTTTTTGATACTACTTTTTTCTTAGTATGCTTGTATTTTTACCAGAAACTAGGAAAAGACATCTGTAAATTGAATTTCTCAGAGTCCATAAAACCTACATATAATTATGTTTGTCAGGAAAATTCATTCCCTCAAGGTTCCAGCTCAGACTTCAATGAGGAAAAGCACCTAGCCAAAATGCTTAAAAATCCTATTAAGCTTAAAGTTGTAAAAGTCGAATCTGTTCTTTGCAATTCATAACTTAATAAATTTCTGTGGCAGGTTTGCTACCAGCCTCAGTGGTCTAGGTTCCCAAATGAAAGACACACACATAACCTTTATATTTTAATATGCTTTAAACAGCACATTACCTGGGCTACTGACTAATCTCTATGTAGTTAATCCTGAGTTATTTCTTATTAATTCTGTTATATCTTGGCTGCTCTGGACCTAGTTGGGCAATGCTCTAGGCCACATTCTCCTGAATCCTTCACATGGTGGCTATGCCTCTCTGTGCTTCACTCTTCTCAGATATGGCCTCTCACTTCTCCTCCACACTCACCAGGCATGGCAGATCTTTCTCTTCTCTCTTCTCCTGGTCCCAAGCACAGGAATCCTAAAATACCTCCTCTGACTGTCCTCCCCAATTATTGGCTGTTGGCATCTTTATTCAACCAATCAAAACCAACTGGGGGAAGGTTCCCACACAGCTGTTCTAGTGTAAGTACATCTTTGCGAAGAACATAATTAGCACTAGAATACAAGCAGCTACAGAACTTGACACTTTTACATCCACAGAGAACTGAGGTCGCACAGTCACCAGGCAAGAAGATGCCTCAGGATCTGAAGTGTTTGCTCTACAAGCCTGAGGACCTGTGTTTTGGTTTGCAGAAACCACATAAATAATAGAGACTGGCATGGCCATCTGTCCCTCACTCACACACTTCACTAAGTCCAGCTCACCTGCAACCAAGGCAAGCTCTGCTGTGCTTCCTGAACTATGTGTGGAGGTAGGGAGTGGGTATCAGGAGGAAGAACACTCTCCCAAGTGCTGCAGCTATCAAGGGGCAGGAGCAGGGACAGGGGCAGGGGCAGGAGCAGCTCTCAGCTCTCCTCCTCTCAGCCTTTTAGGGCCAGCTCTCCCACAATGCCCAGGACAGGAATGGGGCCAGATCTGTCCAGCCCTCAGACATTAACATGGCCCTAGGTGGCAGCCAGACCAGAACATCCACATAGCCTTTGGTAGTAACAGACCCCTGTTGTAACAGGGCCATGACACAAACATGGATCTCAGTGGCAGCATAGACCAGGACCTCACCATGGTCTTATATGGCATTACTGGTTACTCACATTAGACTGTTTCTCATTACCCTTAGTTCTCCAGTTCTGCCTCTCTTCTTTGTCCACATGTCCTTCTGTTTCTCTTTTTCTTCCCTTTTCTACTACTTATTTGCTCTTCCTAGACTTGAGTATCTAATAATCTGGGCTTGTCTCGGGAGTACTATGTACCATCTCTGGGATATGTCATTAGGTATGGACAAGACAGAGAGAGAGAGAGAGAGAGAGAGAGAGAGAGAGAGAGAGAGAGAGAGGCCTTTACCCTCCTCACCCCTCACCATGAGCAGCAGGCAGAGGAGCTGACTCTGAAGTCATGAGAGCAGGAGAGCTGATGCTGCCCCTCAACAGAGCAGCACAATAGAGCTGGCCCTGCTGGCATAGGTATGGATAAGATGAGCCAGCCTGAAGGTATGCAAATGAGAAATCTAGCTCTTCTAGGAAGAAGCAGGGGCTTTGTAATATGTTTCATTTGGAGGGATGTGAGCTTTCAAATGTACTAGTGGAGTACATTCCATTTCTTTCTATTTCTTTAACAATGGAAGTCTACTGACTCTGGTTGTAGCAGAACCTCAGTGCAAACAGGCCAAACATAAAAAAGCCAGGCTTCTAGGAGAAAAGTGTGTAATGTGAACCGGTAGGATTGAGGATGCAATTGCCTCTCAGAGGAGAGAAGTATGTTTTAAATAGGAAAGATACATAGAATTTTCTTTACAGTTCCAATATTGCTGCCTACATAGAATTTTCTTTACAGTTCTAATATTGCAGCTGTGTACGTAGTACTGAAGTATAAGAACTTAGAAGTGTGTGTGTTGGTGGGTTAAGTGTGTTACATGAAGGTAGGGACTTGGAATGAGATCTTCAGAGTTGTTACCATATTTCTAGCTCCCAGGGGTTATAATTTTTTGTGTGCACATTGGTTTTATTGTAACAAAGCAACTTGTATACTTCAATATTTGAAATGAGCATCATTTTCTTTACAGTGAAAACCCCCTAAAAATTAAATAAAAAATTAAAAATTAAATTACAACAGAGAATGTCAAAGCCAAATAAAACCCTCCAGGTTCTACTGACTCTCTCCTTGAGCGGCAGGACTTAAGTTATCAACAGGAGAGAATTTTATTTTAAAAGTGTCACCTTAAACTACAAAGATGCCTGTTAATCATCACAAACATGACAACGGAGAAGCCATATTGTCAAATGCCCACTTAATCTCCCAGATACCTCAAACCCACCCTTGATGACTGTCTGTATCCCCATTTTTTCTTCTTTTTCTTTTTATTAAACAAAAGAAAGTAGACAGATACATGTTGGTAAATGCTAATTGTCTATATTCACATAGAGACACAATGTAATCTCTGAGTCCAACATACACAGAAAGGACAAAAGCTAGAATTCTCTACACTACTACACAGGGCCCAGTACCCTCCAGGCTCCAGCAGAGTAAAGGAAACTGGACGGCTTTTCTTTCTTCCCACAGAGTGCTGTGTTGGTGTTGAATCCATAATTTTTGAGAGAAGAAAGAATAAAAATGAATTTAGAACAGAAATGTGGAGATTCTTCTCCTGTTGTGTTTTGCTCAAGATATTTCCCCCCACACTCCTTGAGAACCATGATGATGAAAGAGCTTAGGGTGAACTAGCACAAGAGAGATGGCAAGGAAATGGCTGCAACTTGCTCCCAGGAACTAGAGAAAATTAAAAAAAATAAATAAATAAGAATTTTGGAATCCATCAGTCTTCTATGCTAGACATCCTCCTCTCCTTCCTCCCTTCATCCTCATCTCCTTCTTCATCAATATCTTTCTTTTTTTCCATTTTTTGATACTTTATTTACATTTCAAATATTTCCCCTTTCCAGGTTTTCCCTTTGGAACTCCCTCCCCTGCCTCTATGAGGGTATTCCCCCAACCACCCACCCTCCCTGGCATTCCCCTATACTGGGGTATCTAACACCCTCAGAAACAAGGGCTTCTCTTCCCACTGATGGCCAACAAGGCCCTCCTCTGCCCCATATGTGGCCAGCACCATGGGTCCCTCCATGTGTATTCTTTGGTTGGTGGTCCAGACTCCAGGAGCACCAGGGGTGAGGCAAGTTGACACTAATGCTTCCTCCATGGGGTTGCAAACTCCCTCAGCTCCTTCAGTCCTTTCTCCAACTCCTCCATCTGGGACCCCATGCTCAGTCCAACGGTTGCTGTGAATTGAATCTTGGGCCACAGGGTTCCATAACCAAATAACGCCAGGAGAAAGCTGGCTTCCAAGGAATGTGGACAAGCCTGGGAGCAGGGGTAAGACCAGCACCTCTGCTCAGAGGGACCCACCTGGAACCCTCAGGACACAGAGATTGAGGGGTTGTCTTCCAGTTTCCTTCTGTGGGCAGGGAGCTGATCCTGTGACAAAGGTCCATACTCAAATAGTGCCAGGAGAGAGCTGGTCTCCCAGGAGTGCCAACAAACCTCGAGCACAGGCAAGACCACCACTTCTGTTCAAATGCTGGATCAAGAGGGACCCTTGCAGAACCACCAGCACACAGGAATCAAGGAACAGCTGGGGACAAGATCCTTCTGGTTTCTGTCTGCACCCCAGAGCTGACCCTGTACGACAGCTCTCCAAACACAAATTCCTCTCAGAGAGAGTTGGTCTCCAAGGAGTACTGATGCAAAGGCTTGCAGGAGGGACAAGCCACAGTCAGAGAGAGCAAGACCAGCTAACACCAGAGATAACCAGATGGCAAAAGGCAAAGGCAAGAACATAAAGAACAGAAACCAAGGCAACTTGGCATCATCAGAACCCAGTTCTCCCACCACAGAGAGACCTGGATACCCCAAAACACCAGAAAAGCAAGATTCAGATTTAAAATCACATCTCATAATGATGATAGAAGATTTTAAGAAAGAAATAAATAACTCCCTTAAAGAAGTACAGGAGAACACAGGTAAACCACTAGATGCTCTTAAAGAGGAAACACAAAAATCCCTTATAGAATGACAGGAAAACACAAACAGGCAGAATTACAGGAAAACATAATCAAACAGGAGGAATTATAGGAAAACACAATCAAACAGGCAAAGAAAATGAATAAAACCATCCAGGATATAAAAATGGAAATAGAAACAAGAAAGAAATCACAAAGGGAGACAACCCTGGATTTAGAAAACCTAGGAAAGAGATCAGGAATCGTAGATGCAAGTATCACCAACAAAATACAAGAGATAGAAGAGAGAATCTCAGGTGAGAAGATACCATAGAAAACATTGACACGACAGTCAAAGAAAATGCAAAAGATCCTAACCCAAAACATCCAGGAAATCCAGGACACAACGAGAAGACCCAACCTAAGGATAATAGGTATAGAAGAGAGTGAAGATTCCCAACTTAAAGGACCAGTAAATATCTTCAACAAAATTATAGAAGAAAACTTCCATAACCTAAAGAAAGAGATGAACATAAACATTCAAGAAGCCTACAGAATTACAAATAGATTGGACCAGACAAGAAATTCCTCCTGTCACATTACATTCAAAACACCAAATGCACAACACAAGGAAAGAATATTAAAAGCAGTAAGGTAAAAAGGTCAAGTAACATATAAAGGCAGACCTATCAGAATTATACCAGACTTCTCACCAGAGACTATGAAAGCTAGAAGATCCTGGGCAGACCTCATACAGACCCTAAGAGAACACAAATGCCAGCCAAGCTACTATACCCAGCAAAACTATCAATTACCACAGAAGGTGAAACCAAGATATTCCATGACAAAATCAAATTTACATTATCTTTCCACAAACCCAGCCCTACAAAGAATAATAGATGGAAAACGCCAACTCAAGGAGGGAAACTACACCCTAGAAAAAGCAAGAAAGTAATCTTTCAACAAACTCAAAAGAAGATAGCCACTCAAACCTAAAAATAACATCAAAAATAACAGAAAGCAACAATCACTATTCCTTAATATCTCTTAACATCAAGGGACTCAATTCCCCAATAAAAAGATATAGACTGACAGACTGGATCCATAAACAGGACCCAGCATTTTGCTGCATAAAGTAAACACATCTCAGAGTTAAAGACAAACACTACCTCAGAGTAAAGGGCTAGAAAACAATTTTCCAGGCAAATGGTCCCAAGAAACAAGTGGGAGTAGCCATTCTAATATCAAATAAGATCGACTTTCAACCAAAAGTCATCAAAAAATATAAGGGAGGGAACTTCATACCCATCAAAGGAAAAATCTACCAAGAAGAACTCTCAATTCTGAACATCTATGCTCCAAATGCAAGGGCACACACATTCATAAAAGAAAGTTTACTAAAGCTCAAAGCACACATTGCACCTCACATAATAACAGTGGGAGACTTCAACACCCCACTCTCATCAATGGACAGATCTTGGAAACACAAACTAAACAGAGATACAGTGAAACTAACAGATGTTATGAACCAAATGGATTTAACAGATGTCTATAGAACATTTTATCCTAAACCAAAAGAATATACCTTCTTCTCAGCACCTCATGGTACCTTCTCTAAAACTGATCATATAATTGGTCACAAAACAAACCTCAACAGATATAAGAAGATTGAAATAATCCCATGCCTCCTATCAGATCACTACGGATTAAGGCTGTCTTCAATGGCAACAACAACAGAAATCCCACATACACATGGAAGCTGAACAATGCTCTACTCAATGATAACTTGGTCAAGAAATAAATAAAAAAAGAAATTAAAGACTTCCTAGAATTTAATGAAAATGAAAGTATAGCATACCCAAACCTATGGGACACAAAGAAAGCCATGTTAAAAGGAAAACACATAGCTCTGAATGCCTCCAAAAAGAAACTGGAGAGAGCATACACTAGCTGCTTGACAGCACACCTGAAAGCTCTAGAACAAATAGAAACATCAATATCTTTCAACCCTTCCTCTTCTTTGTTGTCATTGTTGTCATCGTCATTGTCATCATCATCATCATCATCATCATCATCATCATCATCATCATATTCTGCCTCTCCATCATCCATATCAGGTACCAAATAATACTTCAAATGATTTGGTCAAATATATCTTTGATGACCTAACCTAACTTGTCAGCACCTGCATCAGAATGCTCAGAAGCTAGCACAGGTAAAGAAGCTCCCTGGCTCTTTGTGCTGCCTCTTCCTGCTTATCGTATTCTGAGTTTGACTTGAGCATTTTTATCAAATCCTTTCCAGATTTCCATTTGATTTCAGTGGACTTTGAAGACAGGTCAGCACTCACATTCAAATGAATTTATTTGGAGAACTATATTTTCAAAGTCAGGGTTTTCATCAAAATAAAAATCTATCTGTAATCTGATTTCATGCCTTCAAATTCTGTCACTTCAACTCGGGTCAAATAATGCAGAGTCTTCCTCCCCAAGTAGTGCAGACACTTGTGCATTGTTGACAAATATTGTTGCCCAAACATTTGAGATTTGGGATCAATTCTGACCTCTTCTGAAAAAGTGGTTGGCAGGTTTTGTTACATTTTTGTTCTATTTTCAAAATTTCCTCACTGGTTTGTTCATTAAGTCTGTCTATTTGATTCTGTACTTCATCAATATGTTCAATTGCGTCTTGCTGTTCCTTTTCTTCCTTCTGCAGGCTGGGAGAGGCTGAATTGTCCTCCAGCTTATGAGCAGCAGCTGGTCTGGGTTCTTGGGCTGAGGCTGGATCGCAGATTACCATTTATGGGCAATGGCGCAAGGTGGGTGGCCAGAAGGCAGAGGCTGGAACCCCATGGTCACCTCGGGAAGAAACTCTAAGGAACTCCAGTAGTTTTATTTTATTGTGTTCTTGCAATTAGTAGTTCAATGTATGAAATACAGAAAGCAGGCTTTCATACCTGCCTAAATCTGCCTGTATTGCCAACCACTTATTTTGAATGCACTTATTACTTTTTTGAGCCACCTGCAAAAGGGAGATGGAAATCATATCAGAGCAAAGAGTTGTGGCTGTTGGCTTGAATTCTTTCGGCTAGACATAATATACAAGAAGTCAGGCCTGGAGATATTATCTGCAATATTCTTGCTACAGTTTTCCCCCCTTGGAGATTCTATGAGCAACTATTTTGAAAAGATAACATCAGCTCATGAAAGAAGAAAATTAATGGGTGTATTAGGTAATTAAGCTTCTAGACTGATGGGAAATATATGAGTTGCAGAATCTCCGCAGATCTCTATTGCTCTTTCTACCTTGTTCTTTAAGCTCTTGAGAATACAACAACACTAGGACATGTGTGTTTAATAACCAATTGTATTAGTGCTGGGGTATAATTAATATCAATGTTCCTCTGGTGCCTAAATAACTTTCTTCCTAACCTTCTACATAAAAAAATCCTTTAATAAGATATTCAAAATTTAACATTAAGAATTCTACATTTGTAATCTATATGGACATTTTAATATAGATCAATTCAAATGAAGTTTCTGGAAAACAGTTCAAACGTTTATCCTTAGTAAACATCTCATAGATTCTCCTTCTAAATATCTGATGCACTTTCCTGCAAACTATTTTTATAAAATATAGAGTCTCTTTAGTGATGTTGAATTAAAATACAATCTTGCTAGTCTTGTTTTCTGTTGTCCTTAGTGATTCTAACCATTGTGACGATGTGTCTTCACTCTTCAAGGAGCCACGACTCTGAATTTGGCACACATTCCTAAAAATAACTCAGTTGGACTAATGGGTTATGAATGTTAATATTTTATACAATTTGTTTTTTGATGATTTAAGAAATCAAAAGTGTGAACAGAAGTTCACATTATTATGATGCTTGATTATATATTTCAGTTTTTAAATTCAGTTTCTTACAACTTACAGGTTTGTCCATTATACTGTATACTATAGATATTATGAGCACAGAGCTTTGACTTCTGCATACTGCTATGAAACCAGTGGATATGATAGCTCTCCAGTCTATTTTTGCATTTGTGGGATATATGCACAATATAGGCATCCCATTCCTCTCTTATAAATGTTGGCTAATCTATTAGATACATTTGCTAAGTCTCTGCAGACACATTCTATTTCTTATTTGAACCTTCGCCAGAAAAAGAGAAAGTAAATGATATCTACTTTGTTGTCTCAAGAGGTTTGTGAAAGCTAATGAGTAGAACTTACAGAGGGAGATTTATTGCTTATTGTTCTGCCAGAGAATGAAAACACTCACATAAATACAACATATATTTTATAATATCTATCATCAGAATGATATAAACACAGTGCTTTCTACTAACATATTTCTTACCTAACTCATAGTGAAGTTACCGAACACAATTAGGACCTAAAATCTTTCTGTTACAGTAAACCACAACCACCTGCAGCTCTCAACACTATAGCCTCACTTTGAGTCTTTCCAGTTAGTTGCAGAAAGCATTAAGTCTTCATTATAACCTGGGGATGAGTTTCCAACATCTTACTTGAGGCTCAAATACAAAGTACTTTGTGTTTCACCTTAGATTTTAGCTACAATTATTTTAAAAGCAAACTGAACCTAACTCTTTTAGCTGTTCATTACATGCCTTACCAAGGCAAGAGTGTATCCATTCTGTGGGCTTGCCATTCCTTTTTGTCTAGATGGCAAAGCATCCACCATCTTGCTTAAGTTAAAACTTGTGAAGCAGTTGTCTCGACCTACTGTCATCTTTTCTTTTCCTCGCACTCTAAGCCCAAAGGCAAAATATCCTTGTTTTTGCTCTCTCTGTTATTGATGGTTTTCTGGAAGGTGAACCATGGAGATGGGATGAATCCAGAATGTTTTTTTCATTTTTCTGTCCCTTTAATGGTCCCTTGAAGTCTTTTTTTTTTAACTTTTCATTTGTTTTACTTTCCTTTCCCTTCTTATTCTTTAGATGCATTTACAGCGTTGATTCTGGCTTGCTTCTTGACTCATGTTGTCAGTCTCCCATTACACTTCAAGTGTTTTCAATTTACTCTCAGTGTGCCTCTCTACCCTGCCTTGTGTTTAACAACAGCCTTTTGAGTAATGACTTCTGTGAAGAATCATGTTTCTATCTTGTACAAGACACCTTCAGCAAGCTCTCTTTACAGCCATGATGCTTTATCTTAAATATAAAATGTTCTTGTCACATTTGAACTTCATTATATCTTCCTGCTTACCAAATCTTATAAATATAAGTTGAAAGGAAAGCATCCAGTAAATGATCACTGGCTGACCTGAGCATAGTGGTATATTTGCAATTTATTGATTACACACACACACACACACACACACACACACACACACACATGGATTTTTAGAGTAGATCAACATTTTTCTAGGACCTCAGTCTTTATTATTTCTAGTCCTGTGGTTTGCTTCTTCCAACATTTCAAACTTTTTGCAGAGGGCTACATTTTAACCTCCTTTGTAGGTATACTTAAGTTCTTTTCTTCCTAACTAAATGAGATTCTAACTCAGGGATAAAATAACTGGCCACAGTGTTTTCTAAATCAGTTGCTGGTTGTGTAATAGCAACCACAAAGATGTCTATGACAAGACACCTTCTCCCCTGCCCCTTGCTCTCTGCTGACCTCCAGTGTCAGGGGTTGCGCTCCCTTACTTGGAGTATATTAAGAGAATAAAGTCTAGTTGTTGTCACTGACTGGACTGCCTGATCAATATGATAGAAGAGCAGTGTGGCCCTTCACTAAAGGACAACTTTAGATTGTGAGCTTTGGGCTCTATTACTCTTCCTCTCACATCATTAAAAGCAAGCTTCATAGAAGAAGCCACAGCCCCTATGTCACCCTTCCATCTCATAAAACGTATCTAAATGATACCTGTGAAAAAATACCATGTGATAAGTTTACACATTCATGTCCTCCATAAAAGATGGGAGGGATAGAAATCTTCAGGGATCAAAATGACTGAGGAGGCATCCAAATTTATGAAGTCAGTACTTTTATAGGAATGATCAGAATGGCTTCTCAGTCCATTAAAAGGCTGTTGTATGTTTTAAATTCTTAGCTATTAGGAGAAAGATCTTTACTATATGATCTGTTTTGGGTTTGTTCTACAGACCTTGTCTGTGAAAAAGATTCTAGTGGAGTACTGTATTAAAGTGAGATTTTTCAAAACTCACTTTAATAAGGGTTCTCAAAAGCTTTGACCCTCCTTCTAACCCACTAACCAAAGGTAGGGGAGAAAATATTGGAGATAGGACAAGGGAATGTGGACCTGTCTAGAAGTAGTTCTTTGGAGAAGATTCCAGTCTCCATTGTTAGGAAACCTGCAGTCCAGTTCAGGAGTGTCAGGTAACCAAACATGAATCAGCAGTGGTGGCTCCATCCAGCAGAAACAGCCAGGCCTCTGCCTAATCAGCATGAGTCAACAGCAATGATCAGAACCAGCCTGAATGCCAGGAGAAGTTCTCTGCCATGCCTCTCTCAAAAAAGTGAAGATCAGTGAAGATGCAAGATCAATGAAGCATTTGATTAGCAATGCAAGTACCCTGTCACTCTGTCAGAACCTGTTAATACTCTCTCCAAACATCATGTGTCTTCTTCCTGGTCTGCTTCAGCAAAACAACTCATGAGTCTGATTCAAGAAAGTATCATATGACAGCCAGAAATTTCCACTTCAGAGTACTTCTAGTTTATTCTATTAGAGTGAGACTTCTATTGTCTTAAATGTATTTCCTTTGTTAATAGTATATTATCATTATTGCTTCAACTTTATGGTTAACCAATTATTAAATTCACTGATAATCTTTGGTTCATCAAGATTATTTGAATCATATAAACAATTTTTCAAATTCTAACAAAGTATCAGCTTTGAATTTAGTTTAGCTTATACCACCTCTATAGAAAAATTTATAGAAATTGGGCGTCTTATTAATATTGAGTGTTTTTATCCTTGGACATAATATATGTCCTCACACATTTCTACATTTAACTTTACTTTGCATCTATTTATAGTTTATAGTGTTTGCCTTCTGCAAATTTTATATTAAGATTCAATTGAAAACTATTTCAATTTTTGACAGTATATTTCAAGTCTGCATATTAATTTGTGCATTTTGTATATTCCTGAAGTATCTTAAAATTAGCAATCTTAAAATAATTCTTAAATTTTTTCTTAAATATATATCTTTAGGTGTGCATTTAGAATATTGCATTATTAGAACAATTTTACTTATCTTTTCATGATGTACATCCTTTATTTTACTTTAAAAATCTAACTGTACAAACTTTGACCATCATGCCACACATGTGCAGAAGAAAGGAAGGCTGAATGCCCAACTTTTTTCTTATGTTGGAACATTTTCACAGTCAGTCTGAAAATAGATGCATATTTTTGTAGAGGTCTTATCGGTGTGGTGAAATTTCTTTCTGCTCCAATCCTGACTTTTAAGATGGATGTTGTTCTGGTTTCAGTAGGCTAACCATATTACACAAAGAAGGGGAATTTAATTCATGGGGAAGTCGGCTATGGATTGTCAATAAGAAGATGCACAAAACTTGATGCCTCCAGAAATAATCCGATATGTCGAATAGATTCTGCACTTCTTTCTTCCAATTATTTCAAATAAACTTATGAGTATTTTTCTGGAGGAGATATATCCATGAGAAGCCATATTAAACATTATTAATATATCTTAATTTTTGATTTATCAATATGTTTACCACATTTCCACATTAATTGGTATTGGAGAGAAAAGATAAACAATAAATTAAACTTTCTCAAGTAATCTAGTCACAAATGGTCATCCCTAAACACATGTCCATAGGAGTACCACTAACCAAATGTACTAAATATATATTTTAAAGAAGAAGAAAAAGAAGAGGCCATAAATTCCAAGTAAAGCCATGGGGCACAGGAAAAGTTGAAAGGTAGAAAGGAGAAGGAGAGGAAATGGCATAAAACCAGTTCTGATGTATGGAATTCTCAAAATTAAAAAAACAAAAACAAAAACTAAATGAAATGTATTACAAAACAACAGGAACTTTAAGCAACATTTTTAAGATAAATGAGGAAGACTGTGGGTGGTTGTATGTGAGTGGGAATGGTTCAAAACAGTCTATACTAGACAACAAGCACCCATGGGAGATGTTACTTAGAAAACAAGTATGTCACTCATCACAAAAAGCGACTTTCACAATATTTCACATGAGATATGCAGTTAAGCCATGGATATGTTTTAATTCACTAGAAGAAAATAATAACCCAGAATCTTTGGTAACTGCATTTTTAGACAGTGCTAACTTCTTCCCGATTGGTGGGAATATTCATGGTCTACTGGGTTGTGACTACTGAGTGCCTTGGAAACTTGGAAAGGTTCTGGCGATAATAGAAGTGGATCTTAGATATGTCCTGAACAGATGAGTATGGTACTCACACGCAAACAGTGTAGGGAAGGCAGCATCTGAGACAACAGACAAAGCAGAAGATGTGAATGTGAGAATACAATCTGTAGCAAACTATTTTTTCACTAAATCAAAGATGCAAATGAACGTAAGTTTGAAAGAGAAATGAACCCTTCAGGGTTTTATTTTTGCCAGCTTATTCCTGTCCATGAGATAAAAGTCTCCATTATGTATAACATACTAACTATAACCTAGCAGTAAGTGAGGGATCAGTTCCTGTGGTAAAATGCATGAATCCACTTATTACAGTCAAGTGAAGAAGCAACTGAGTCAATGCTGCTCAAACATCATTGTATTAATCTTGCTGTCCTACATACAAACGTATTTACTAAACACATCTTATTCTACATTCCTTCTTACAGATTTTATTTTGCCTTCTGTTTTCAAGCAACAAAATCTAAAATGTCTTTTCACCTAATGTCCTTTCACTGTTGTCACTTCAGCCCCTCACGGAGATTTTTTCTTACACACTCAGACAATTATTTTCAGAATGTGAAATAAAATATGTTTCATTGTTTTTTAAATTGATGTGGTTTTTATAAAATATGAACAATCAATGAGAAGAGGATTATGTGAGGTTGCTGGTGGATTTCCCAGGTCTTCAGAAGCCTGGCTGCATGGCAGACGACGTTTAAAAGTGATTAAATTTCCTAATGTTCACATAATAAAGGATATTATAGTATCAGTGAGCGTTCTATAGCAAGGATATTCTTTGTGCTAAGTGACCTTCGAAGGAGTAGAAACACTGTGAGTCATTATTCAGATACAAGATACTCAGTTCTCTCAGTTCCTTGAATTATAAAACAGATTACAGCATGAAGAAATCTTAAATTTTCTTCTTTCCTGCTATCATGATAAAACAATTTATCTGGATGCAGTGTAATAGAATCTGATTATATGTAGTATTTTTCCCCCAGGAGTTACAAATATCTGCCATGTGCAGTTAGTCTTTAATTTATAATATGTGTATTATTCTTTTTTACATTATCAAAGAATACAAATCTTTTATTTATTCATTATTTCAAGTATAGAATTTACATGCAATGGTCATTGTTTCTGAAAGATCTTAGAGCATGAGAATTTCCAAACTACAAGTTTGAAAAGACCAATTTTTACTTAATGTTTGACAAAGATAAAACAAAGATGTAGTTAATGAAGCTTGGTGTTATGATTCTGAAGTGCTTAAAACCTGAGAAGTGAGTTTGCAACCATTAGATGTGCCAAAAAAATCAGTCTCTAATGCGTGTGTTGCTCGTAGACTAAACGGTAAGTGCTTATACAGCCATGGGCACCACAGCAAGTGGAGAATGGTTTGGGGCACAGGAAGAGTTAAACTGTTTTCAGAGAGCCAAGCCATTTGGTGTTCTAGCTGGGAGTTTTTCTTGGCATTTCCCTCTCTGCTCTTTATGTCTTACTAGTAGCTGCCCTTTGATGATTTTGTTGATACTATTAATCATTATCATCAGCCTGTGCTTATGTCGAGTAGACCTCTGACTTAAGAAAATGTTAAAATAGAATGTAAATTGGCAGCATTATATAAGAAAATACAGACTTGCTTGGTGTGTGTGTGTGTGTGTGTGTGTGTGTGTGTGTGTGATGTACAATGGTTACCAAAAGTGGCAAAAGGGGACTGAGTGTAAGCAAATATCACAGAAATACCCATGGAACTAGAGAGATGGCTTGACAACAAAGAGCATTCACTACTCTGGCTCCTGAGAACCGGAGTTCAGTTGCCCAGATCGGATTTCATATTTTGCCATTGCAGACACCTGAAACATATGCACATCATGCACACACACACACACACACACACACAAACACACACATACACATACACACATACACAGAGAGAGAGAAAGAGAGAGAGAGAGAGAGAGAGAGAGAGAGAGAGAGAGAGAGAGATTTAAAACTCTTAGAAAATAAGGAAGACAGACTATTCAAAATTCCAATGGCTAGGAAAAGTAATTCAAACTTTTAATTACTTTTATGTCCTTTTATGTCCAACACCGAGGATGAAGTTACTTAAGCTCTATCACAGAGTCTTTATTTTGCATCACAGTGTGATCCATTTTAGCAAGAAGTCATATAAGGAGGAATTTGACACAGTGGTCATATTTCATATGGGTTCACATGAAGCATGATCAAAGAGTCAAACCTGAGGTCCTCTCCTAGAGCCTTACTCCAGTGAGGTCCTACCTCAAGGCTCATGCAAGCCAGGGACAAAGTATATTAACATAGGAGCCTATAGGGAATTTCATCTGCAAACCTCAAAATAGTGACTTTGAACATGTGAGAGGGAAATAGGAGGAAAATGAAATTGTATACAACTTCTAGTTTTATAGAAATAAAGAGAAACAAAACAAAAAGGCATTCAGTACAACGGATTGTAAATGTTAACATTATATATTTTCAGACAATTAGAACAAACATGTCACTGGAACAACACACTACTCCAATGCAGCTTAAAAATGTGTGAATAAATGTCTGTGTGATAAATCTTTGAAAATCCTTTTCAGTTTTGATTGAAATGTATGTTACGCTGAACTTCATTTTTCTCAAATCTCAGAAATGTGACAATCTGTCAGAACACCCACTTTAACAGTAAATAAAAGGAGCAGGACTTGGTGATACATAATTTTTAACCCTAGCACGTCCGAGGCAAAAGCAGGTGGATCTGCATGAGCTTGAGGGTGGGCACCTCAGTACACACAGTGAGGACTGTGTCAGCCAGGGATACATGCATAATTGGGACAAAAGAGACAGTAAAGAAATCTGAGAAAATTTTTGGAACAGTTCCATATCATGTAAGCAATTCTGGACAATCAGAACATTGATGCCCCAATCATAAGGTTTCATTACCCACCTAGAGATGGGCGCTCATCATTATGGCAGCAATGGACATCTAATATAATACTCATCATGCCAATATTAGCAATATTAGTTAAATACCACTGGTGAAAATCACAGTATTAAATTAATATATAGATAATATATTGATATATGTGTAAATATGAACATATTAATTTACAGCTAAAATACTAATTTAAATACTAAATTTAAATGAAATCCTGATAATTAGTTATACTTTGTCAAAATTGTGGACTCTGACTTATTTGGGAATTTTTTAACACAGTATTTTTGACTTAGCTTTTCTTTCTTTCTCTTTCTATCATTAAAAATTGAGAGGTATCATCTTTTAAGGGGGTTTGGAATTAGGCTGAGACTTGAGGTTGGTATGCAGATATATGGAGCTTGAGTTCAGAGTCTTGACCGTCAGCAGGTCTCTAACCAGTGAAATAATAGTTGTCCTTCAAGAAATCCATGGTTCAGAAAGAACTAGCTATAGCAAACATGGATATTTGTCAAAACAAAATTGTTTATTAATAGTTTAATAAGTTTATTCTACTACTTAGAAAAAGTATTCTGAAAGGCAGTCTTTGTCACAGCACCACAGCGTGTTATGATATATTTTTTAATTTTTATGGTAAATTTAGTTATTTTCTGAGGAGCTAATTTATTTAAACTTTGTTAATGTTCAGAAATAGGCATGTATTGAAGAGAAACCACATGTCACGTATGTCCTCCGACCCGTTTGTGGTTCAGTATTTGCAAATTATCGGAGTTCGCATGTGAGACTTCAATTGCATTGGTTGCCAACATCTATGTTAATCAGCTTGATGCTGGGCATAGTGAATTTTTCAATAACTATTTAAAGAATTTCCTAAACCTCTGTGAATGGACTTGAAAGTAAAAATAAGGAGTCTTTTGCACAAGATTTAGGAAATATTTGCATTGCCGTTTCTTAGAGAAGTGCAACCTTTGGGGGGAAATTTCAGTTAGTTAAGGAGGACTGACTACAAGGTGCCCTGATGCTCATTTGAACCATAACCCAGCTTCCTCAGGGGCAGAGGAAGAACCACAGCTAGAGAAAAGAGGCAAAAACCCACCAGGTAGGAGCATGATGGTCTCCCCTCTCACGGATCAAATTCCTTCTGTGTGTATTTGCTACTTCATGACTATAGGTATCCTACAATTGGTCTGCATCTCCGCCACAAGGTCTAAGATGTCAGAATATAAAAGAGACAGGGCACTACATATAAATATCTGGATCACATTTCATTAGGTACAAGCACTGGATTCAAACAATGTGGATTGAACTCCTGGACATGTGGAATGAACAAACACCCCTTGTGTGAGTGTGTGTGAACATGAGGTGTTCATAGTTGTGTGCCTGAACATTCATGTGTGAATGTGGCACATGTGTAATGGTCAGAAGACAACTATAGGTCAGCTCTGGGAACTCTTTTGTCTCTTCCTCCTCCTCCTCTCTTCCCATTACAGGTGTTTGCCGCATGCAAATGGTATTTTTGCGCGGGTCCCAGAAACTTGATCTCAGGTCCTCACAGCTGTTAGAGGCACCTTCACCGTTTAGTTCTCTACCTCTCTCCAAACACGCCTATAAAACGTACGTTTTCTCACTCGTCAAATAGAAATCAAGCAGCATCCTTCATGATAATAAGGACTATGGTTAAAACTTGACTTGATTGCTGTGAGCCTTGCAGGCTCCTAAGAGAGTGTCTGCACACTAGCTTCTGTGTATTCATTCCAGAAGATTAGCTGCTTCGGTTCAAACCCTCCCTTAGTGTACATGCCGAATAAGAGAAAAAACTCTCCTCTTCCATAGACTTTACCAACTCCCAACACCTGCTGAGCCTCAGAACTGGAAGATTCGATTTGACTTGCTTATTGATGATAATTTGAGAGTTAAAAAAAAAAAATCTAGCTATACACCACAGACTACTGCTTAGTTCTTAACTGTAATTGCACATAATTTCTCTGGGGAGAAAGCATGCCAAACATCAAAAGATTCAACTGTGTTCATTTTTAAATCTCTGTACTTTCTTCTCAGAAGGCACCAACATTATTTCTGCCAGCATTCTTTTCTGCTGTTCATATTTTGTCTGTTGTTTAAATTCTAAGCCTGTTAGGTCACCTTGAAAAATGCTCACCAGCATAGAGTTTTGTTTTTTTTTTTTACCCCCAAAAGAAATTTATCCCACAGAGACAGCAAAATGCTGCTCTCCCCAAAGCCAATTTCTTTAAACAAACTAAAACAAAGCAATCTTTGTGATTTCTTTCTGACTGTGAGACTGATGGACTCCGTCTCCAGACACCAAGCTGCTTCTCCTTGTCTGTTCCGTCATCTTTTTACTGCATCATGTGTGCCACTGCATCGACTAGTGTAAAAGACCGACAAGCCTTTCTTCTCCTAAGGGAATTTACAAGAAGATAGAGAAACTAGAGATAAAGGAATAGCTGCTTGGCCCATCATCCCAGACTGTGAACCACTCACTCAATATACATAGGCAGTCCACTCGGCAGCGAGAGCACCTAGAAAACCGTTAGTATGGTTGACACAGAAAAATGACACAGGGGAAATGTTTTTTATAGTCTTGGACTCACAAAAAGATGATGAGCACACACGACTGCCTCTGTTCACAAGTTTTCCTTTGTGCCCTTTTCTTCCTCCTTAGCTCTTTTCTCAGCAGAGTACATGGAGGGGATTTTCAGTGACTGACAGAAAATAGGTGGGGTTGCCAGTATACCCAACCCTCCATCTTCCCTCCCTCTTATGTTTTTTTTTTTTTTTTAATACTTTATTTACATTTCAAATGTTTTCCCCTTTCCAGGTCTCCCCTTTGGAAACCTAATCAATCCCCCCCCCCAGGGTATTCCCCCACCCACCCGCTCCCCTCTTCCCTCACTGGCATTCCCTTATACTGGGGAATCTAATGCTCTCAGGCCCAAGGGCCTCTCCTCCCACTGATGGCCAACAAGGCCCTCCTTAGCCACATATGTGGCCAACACCAAGGGTGCCTCCCTGTGTATTCTTTGATTGGTGATCCAGTCTCTGGGAGCACCTGGGACCTGACCAGTTGACATTGTTGCTCCCTCCCCATGGGGAGGCAAACTCCCTCAGTCCCTTCAGTCCCTTCTCCAACTCCTCCATCTGGGACCCCACGCTCAGTCCAACAGTTGCTGTGAGTTGAATCATGGGTGTTCCGAACTTTTGGGCTAATATCCACTTATCAATGAGTACATACCATGTTTATTTTTTTGTGACTGAGTTACCTTACTCAGGATGATATTTTCAAGTTCCGTCCATTTGCCTGTGAATTTCATGAAGTCGTTGTTTTTAATAGCTTAGTAGTATTCCATTGTGTAAATGTACCATGTTTTCTGAATCCATTCCTCTGTTGAGGGACATCTGGGTTGTTTCCAGCTTCTGGCTATTATAAACATGGCTGCTATGAACATGTGTCCTTATTACATGTTAGAGCATCTTCCATAGTGGAGCATGTGTCCTTATTATATGTTAGAGCATCTTCTGGGTATATGCCCAGGAGTGGTATAGCTGGGTCCTCAGGAAGTATCATGTCCAATTTTCTGAGGGTTTGCCAAACTGATTTCCAGAGTGGTTGTAACAGCTTGCAATCCCACCAGCAATGGAGGAGTGTTCCTCTTTCTCCACATCCTCACCAGAATCTGCTGTCACCTGAGTTTTTGATCTTAGCCACTCTGACTGGTGTGAGGTGGAATATCAATGTTGTTTTGATTTCCATTTCCCTGAGAACTGCTACAGCTGATAAAGAACTTCAGCAAAGTGGCTGGATATAAAATTAACTCAAACAAATCAGTAGCCTTCCTATACTCGAAGGATAAACAGGCTGAGAAAGAAATTAGGGAAATGATACCCTTACAATAGTCACAAACAATATAAAGTATCTTGGTGTGACTCTAACCAAACAAGTGAAAGATCTGTATGACAAGAACTTCACTTCTCTGAAGAAAGAAATTGAAGAAGATCTCAGAAGATGGAAAGACCTCCCATGCCCATGAATTGACAGGATTAATATAGTAAAAATGGCCATCCTGTTGAAAGCAACCTACAGATTCAGTGCAATCCTCATCAAAATTCCAACTCAATTCTTCATAGTCTTAGAAAGAGCAATTCTCAAATTCATTTGGAATAACAAAAAACCCAGGATAGCAAAAACTATTCTCAACAATAAAAGAACTTCTGGGGGAATCAGCATCCTTGACTTCAAGCTGTACTACAGAGCAGTAGTAATAAAAACTGCATGGTATTGGTACAGTGACAGCAGGTAGATCAGTGGAATAGAGTTGGAGACCCAGAAATAAACCCACACACCTACAGTCACTTGATCTTTGACAAAGGAGCTAAAACCATTCAGTGGAAACAAGACAGCATTTTCAGCAAATGGTGCTGGCTCAACTGGTGGTCAGCATGTAGAAGAATTCGAATTGATCAATTCCTATCTCTCTATACAAAGTTCAAGTCCAAGTGGATCAAGGACCTCCACATAAAACCAGACACACTGAATCTAACAGAAGAGAAAGTAGGGAAAAGTCTTGAATACATGGACACAGGGGAAAAGTTCCTGAACAGAACACCAATGGCTTATGCTCTAAGAACAAGAATAGACAAATGGGACCTCATAAAATTGCAAAGCTTCTGTAAGGCAAAGGACACTGTCAATAGGACAGAAGGGCAACCAACAAATTTGGAAAATATCTTTACCAATCCTATGTCCAATAGAGGGCTAATATCCAATAAATATGAAGAACTCAAGAAGTTAGACTCCAGAAAACCAAATAAACCTATCAAAAAATGGGGAACGGAGCCAAACAGAGAATTTTCAACTGAGGAACCTTGAATGACTGAGAAGCACCTAAAGAAATTTTCTCTTATGTTTTCTACTCTTGTGTGTCCATCTCAGTTCTAACATCCAATGAGCCAAATGATGCTTGCTGGAAATGGTTTAATGAGATGTGTTTAAATAAAGCATGGCAGATAGCTTAGGGAGATGTCAGGAACTCTAGCAAGGCAAAACTCTCTAGATTACCAATGCTACCCTGAGATTTGAGGGACAATACCAAATACTTTTGGAAATACCAAATACTTTAATATAAAAAAGTTGCATCCTGTAATGAGATGTTATAAAATGCTACCAAACTTCAGACAAATGTCTCATATACAAACCTTGCAAGGCTCAATAGTAGAATTGCTGGAATTCTGTTATTCAGAAAAAGCTATTCCTAACTTTTATTATTTATTTTGAATTATTAAATTAAATTTGTTTTACTTTATGTATTTATTGAGAATTTCATAGTGTATTTTTATTATGTTATTTTTGCCTTTTATTCCCTTCCAGATTCTCCCTGCTTTGCTTCATACCTAGCTTCATATTCTTTCTCCCTCTTTAAAATATCAAAGCAGAACACAAACAGAAACAAACAAAAGTAGCCAATAAAAGAAAGTAAGTCTAATTTGTGTTGTCCAACTACTCTTGGCAAGTGGTTTATCCTGAGTGTGGTTGGTATACCTGGTGTTACTCCACTGAGAAAACTGATCGTCTCTCTTCCAGCAGCTAGTAATTGCTCACGGCTTCTGGTGTGGTGGAAGGATAGCCTAGTAGTGGGATTTCCTAGTAGTGGGATTTCCTAATGGTGGGTTGGCCTAGTGGTGGGATTGCCTAGTGGTGGGACTCTGTCTACTTCCTCTCCTTCATGATGGTCTTTTGGTCTTTGCCCCAATCTTTAATTTTGCTACATCTTGAGCAAGATGCTGAAACTTTCTACAACTGGTGTTTTTTCTTTACCAGAAAAATGCTGATTAAAATATACCTACTTTATCACAGTTCTGCCAGGATAAAATGAGATAGATGACGAGGCATTTCATTGAATGAACTTAACAGAACTTAAATATCACAACTTTCCTTTAGCCATCTGTCTTTAAGTCAAACGTCTCTCTGAGAGCTAGGTGTTTGTGTTGTTGCTGTTTTGTTTTTATTGTTGTTGTTATTTTGTTGTATTTTGGGAGGTTTGTTTTGTTTTTCTCTCTGATTTGTTTTCCTTAAGTAAAGAAACTTTCACGGGTTGACAATTTGAATAATATGGAAATTGGTTTATAGTTCAAAGAGCCAGTAAGAATGTCTTCATCTGAACCATCTAGTTATATACTGCTCCTATCATCTGCAAATAGTGACGGTTTGATTTCTTCCTTTCCAATTTGTATTCCTTTGACCTCCTTTTGTTGTCTAATTGCTCTAGCTAGAACTTCAAGTACTATGTTGAATAGATAGGGAGAGAGAGGGCAGCCTTGTCTAATCCCTGATTTTAGTGGGATTACTTTCTCTCCATTTAGTTTGATGTTGGCTACTGGTTTGCTGCATTTTGCTTTTTCTATGTTTAAGTATGGTCCTTGAATTCCTGATCTTTCCAAGACTTTTATCATGAAGGGATGTTGAATTTTGTCAAATGCTTTTTCAGCATCCAATGAGATGACCATGTGTTATTTTTTTCTTTGAGTTTGTTTATGTAGTTGATTACATTGATGGATTTCTGGGTATTGAACCATCCCTGCATCCCTGGAATGAGGCCTACTTTATCATGGTGAATGATTGTTTTGATCTGTTCTTGGATTCGGTTTGCGAGAATTTTATTGGGTACTTTGCATCAATATTCACAAGGGAAATTGGTCTGAAATTTTCTTTTATTGTTGGGTCTTTGTGAGGTTTTGGTATCAGTGTAACTGTTACCTCAAAGAATGAATTGGAATGTGTTCCTTCTGCTTCTATTTTGTGGAATAGATTGAAGAGTATTGGTATTAGGTCTTCTTTGAAGGTCTGATAAAATTCTGCACTGAACCCATCTGGTCCTGGGTTTTTTTGGTTGGGAGACTTTTAATGACTGCCTCTATTTCTTTAGGGATTATGGGACTGTTTAGATGGTTTATCTTATCCTGACTTAACTTTGGTATTTGTTTTTTGTCTAGAAATTTGTCCATTTCATCCAGATTTTCCAATTTTGTTGAGTATAGGCTTTTATAGTAGGATCTGATGATTTCTAGAATTTCTTCAGATTCTGTTGTTATATCTCCCTTTTCATTTCTGATTTTGTTAATTTGGATACTGTCTCTGTACCCTCTGGTTAGTCCTGCTAAGGGTTTATCTATTTTGTTGATTTTCTCAAAAGAACCAGCTCCTGGTTTTGTTGATTTTTTGTATACTTCTTTTTGTTTCTACTCAGTTGATTTCAGCCCTGAGTTTGATTATTTCTTGCCTTCTACTCCTCTTGGGTATGTTAGCTTCTTTTTGTTCTAGAGCTTTCAGGCATGCTGTTAAGCTGGTAGTGTATGCTCTTTCCAGTTCCATTTTGGAGGCAGAGCTTTTTGTTTTCCTCTTAATACTGCTTTCATTGTGTTCCATAGGTTTGGGTATGTTGTACTTTCATTTTCATTATATTCTAGGAAGTTTTTAATTTCTTTCTTTATTTCTTCCTTGAGCAAATTATCATTAAGTAGAGCGTTGTTCAGCTTCCATTTTTCTGTGGGTGTCCCTCAACAGAGGAATGGATAAAGAAAATGTGGTACATTTACACAATGGAATACTACTCAGCTATTAAAAACAATGACTTCATGATATTCGTAGGCATATGGATGGAATTTGAAATTATTATCCTGAGTGAAGTAACTCAGTCACAAAACAACAAACACATTATGTACTCACTGATAAGTGAATATTAGCCCAAAAGTTCCGAATACCCAAGATTCAATTCACAGCAACTGCTGGACTGAGTGTGGGGTCCCAGATGGAGGAATTGGAGAAGGAACTGAAGGAGCTGAGGGAGTGTGCAGCCCCATGGAGGGAGCAACAGTGTCAACTGCCTGACCCCCTGGTCCTCCTGGAGACTGGACCACCAACCAAAGAATACACATGGAGGGACCCATGGTGCTGGCCACATGTGTAGCAGAGGAGGCCCTTGTTGGCCATCAGTGGGAGGAGAGGCCCTTGTTTCTGAGGGTGTTAGATGTCCCAGTATAGGAGAATGCCTAGGAGGGAATACAGGAGTGGGCGGGCAGGTGGATGGAGGAATATCCTCATAGCGGCAGGGGATGGGTGATGAGATAGGGGGGGTTCCAAAAGGAGACCTGGAAAGGGGAAAACATTTGAAATGTAAATAAAGTATCAAAAATAAAAATTAAAATTAAAAATAAATACGCAGAGGCTGACAGTGGAATGTTCGTTACCAATGGCAATGACATAAGAGAAATGAGAACTTGATAAAAGGGGGGAGTTCCAGTTCTGTGTAATGGATCCTGCTTTGAAGCCACCGTAATCCCAAGATTAAACACCAATTCTGTATTCTTTGTGATATGTGCAATAGCTAAGCTAGCATGTCAAGTTGGCTTGAATGTAGACTTTCACAATAATTGTACAATAACTAGTAAGTAATAACAACATAATTTATACATTACAAGACCTCCCTAAAGGATTATCTTATATTTATTTTCTTAACTATCCCAACATACCTTGTAACTTGTATATTATAGTTCATGGATAATGCATCTGAAGAACAGGCCTTAAACTGGAGAGCTGAGAGCTTTTCACTGCCCTCTTCTCTCCTGGTCTGATTCTTTCTCCCTTCCCTTCCTTCCTCTATGCTTTGTTTTGTTCATGATTCAGGCTCTTTGTTGTGTGCATGCATGCATTAAGCATGGAAGAGGCCATCTCCAGTTACATCACAGATGGGAATAATATCCTTTGGCAGTTAGCTAGTTCTTTGGATGCATTCAAATGCCTTACTTTCTCTGATACAGTTCATAATGATATTTTCCTGTGTGTATAGATTCAAACAACTAAAGAGAAATAGATCTGGGTTTGAATCAAAGTAGAAACCATCATGGAAAATAACCCATTCCTTATTTTATAGCACAGACAAGCAGAAAGAAGGGATCAGTGAGACAGTACCCCAAAGCATGTAGTAGTTTCCAGTGTCTATGGTGCCAGTTGTGGTTAAGAATGTTTGTGGCTTGATAGGGCTGGAGAAAATGTTAGGACATAGTCTCAAGTACCACCAGAAACTGAAATTGTGCCTAGATTTTGTTTTCTTCCTTTTTCTTTTATTGAAAATAGGTGGGTGTTTTGTTTTGTTTCTGTTTGTTTGTTTGTTTGTTTTTCATACAGTATAGTCTTATTACTGATTACCCTCCTGGAACTCTTCTGAGATCCTTCCCACTACCCTTCCCAGCTAAATCCACATCCTTTCTTTCTCTCCTTAGTTTAAACAAAATCAAGCACATTGTAGTACAGCAACAATAAACAGAAGAAAGAGAGCCAACAGAGCATATCTACAAGCAAACAAAATGACAACAACAACAACAAAAACAACAACAAAGCCCACAATAAGAAACCTTCAAAGAAATGCAGTCACTTGTGTGCTAAGATTCTCTTATCTGTGGATCTGAATGCTCAGAACTGTTACTGATACCTGATCAGTTCTGAAGCTAAGGGAACCATGAAGTCAAGGTCTATCAAGGAAACCCTAGTGCCCATGAATTTTTCATCCCAGTGCTAGGAGTTCCTTTCCTTTTCCTACCAAAGTTCCAATCAAATTTTCCCTAGGAACAGCTCCATAAATGCAAGATGTGCCCACTCAAAATGTTACCACATGAACTGCTGGCTATAAAATACATCACTTCATATTTCTGTACAATTGAACTCTTTTCATCTTTTACTCATCTCATGGACAATAGAGGGGAAAGACCATATTAGAAAGAATATTTAAAATGTTATATTTGATGTTAAATTGTTTTGAATGAGGATATTAAATTCCTGAGAACTAATTCAAATATGAGTAAGTCACTGTGATGTAGATCATTTAAATATACATCTACCTTGTCCTTATTCCTCTTTCTATTTTTAACTTTGTTAACATTTTCTGACTTAAACTTCATTTCTATGAACAAATTGGTGCAGTAGATAAAGCATTTACTTATATAGGATGCTAATTTTCTACTTAAAATAAAATAAGTAAAGTTTCAGATCATTCTTAAAGTGTTATAAAATTATGATCTAAATACTTATGACTATCTTCCACTAGAAATATTAAGCCAGTAAAACAAAGCCATAGAAAGACAGACAGACAGACAAACAATGGAGTTGAAAGGTCTGGCTTCCAATTTACCTGACCTTTAACCATCTTCTGTCCCTTTTTCTTAAGTGATCTAACTGTAAGACACAGAACATACTATTTGTGTGAGATGTTTTCTTTCCACATGACTGGCATGTTCCTGTTTGAGTGACTAACTTTGATATTTTACTCCTCTCACCATGATCTAAGCTGTTTAAAATCGAGATATAACATTCAGAAGTAACATTATAGTTGATTGTATATGAGAGAAAGCAGATAGAATTTAAAATTTGGGAGATTTTTAATTAAATTAAGCTTCTGAGCCTAACACCTATGAGGAAACTGTAACTTGGTTTCACATGTTTTGATATTCATGTAATAAGCCCAGTGAATCACAAAGTAACTCTTTGCTCATGATTAAATGTACACCAACTAGGCACCTGTGGGCTTGGGGCAATTGTGTTTGGTATTCCCCATTGCCTCTTTCCCCATAGCTGTTATGATGATAGGAGTTCTGTTCAAGTTGATAAGAAAATGTTCTATTTATAACTGACTTTCCATTTTCCTCACTGATTTTATGACAGTCACATTTACTCACGGACTATCAGAGTGGAAAAAAAGAAACGAAAAACCTTGAACAGAAGAAAAGGAGCAGAACACACAGAGCAGAGACTCCCCTGCTAAAAGCTCAGCTGCATGACAAAAAAAAAAAAAAAAAAAGAAAAGAAAATTTCCTGTCTTCCCAAAAGAAACAGGAGAGCATGTAGATTCATATATGGATGCCTTCTTCCCTGTTAAGAACCGGTCATTCACAGACTCATTGGCCAGATGGGAATGACTATATTGTCATAACGTGCAAATGCTCCTCATACACAGTTGGAAAATGAAAAGCACATTGCAAAGCACCCAACAGTTGGTGAAACAGCAGTTCCTATTCTAAGTAATTTAAATTCACCTTTATGAAGACCAGAGCTGGGTCCTTTTTGTGAATTAATTATTCCTATTAACATTAGAACTTAAAACAAAAGTATTCAATCTATGTCTTTATCAAAGAACTCAAAGAAAATGAGAGCCATATCATCTTTATATTAATGGCATGTTCGGCATAGTGATTGCATTTATTGAAAATGAAAGTATCTAGTAACGATGTAGCCCTGTTTCACATCTGGAAAATCTCTTTGTCTTTCTTTCTCTTTTTTTCCATTAATTTATTTATTTATTCATTGTACTTTCTGTTTGCTGCCTGCCCTACCGTTCCCCTCCTCAGAGTTCCTCCCCACGTCCTGCCTCCTCTTCTCTGACAGGGTGCGGGTTCTTCTGCGTACCCCAATTACCCTGGTTCATTAAGTGTCTGCAGGTTTAGTCACCTCCTCTCCCACTGAGAGGAACTGGTTCTATAGACAGACAACAGTTTTAAGGACAGCCCCTGCTCCAGTTCCTGGGGGACCCACATGGAGCCTGAGCTGCACATCTGCTACATATGTGCCAGGGGCCTCAGTCCAGCCTGTGTATGCTCTTTGGTTGGTGGCTCAGTCTATGAAAGCCTCCAAGGATCCAGTTTAGTTGACTCTGTTGGTCTTATTGTGGAGTTCCTACCCCCCTCAGGTCCTAAAATCCTTTCCTCTACTCTTCCATAAAAGTCCCTTGGAGCTCTGTCCAATGTTGGGCTGTGGGTCACATGTTTCAGTCAGAAACAACATGGAGCTTTTCAGAGGAAAGTTATGATAGATACCTTTCTTCAGGCATAACAGAGTATTATTAAGAGCGTTAGGGATTTGTATTTGCCCATGGGATGGGTCTCAAGTTCGGCCAGTTATTGGATTGCTATTCCCTCAGCCTCTGCTACATCTTTGTCCAAGCATTTCTTTTAGAAAGAAAGGACTAAGTTTGGGTCAAACATTTTGTGGGTGGATTGGCATCATTATTTCTCCATGGGGGTCTTATCTGTCTACAAGAGGTGGCCTCTTCAGGTTCCATATCCCCACTGCTATCCATCTCAGCTAAGGTCACCTGCACTGACACCTGGGAGCCTTCCTCATCCCAGGTCTCTGGCACTTGCTAGAGATTCCCTTCATACCCATACCCCTGGAAGCTGCAGGTTTCTATTCACTCTCCTGACCCTCTGGCTCTCTCTCCTTTCTCACTCCACACCTGATCATGATGCCCCCCATTTCCCTCCCCATCCCCTCTCCAACCCAGTTGCCTCCCTCCCTCTGTCTCTCATGATCATTTAGTTATCCCTTCTAAGTAAGATTCAAACATACTCACTTGGACTTTTCTTGTTGATTAGCTTCTTTGGGTCTTGGAGTATATCTGTGTATCCTGTAATTTGTGGCTAATATCTACTTATCAGTTGATATATATCATATATGTCCCTTTGCATCTGAGTTCCCCACTCAGGATGGTATTTTCTAGTTCCATCCTTTTGTCTGCAAAATTCATGATGTCCTTGTTTTTAATAGCTGAATACTGTTTCATTATGTAAATGAACCACATTCTCTGTATCCATTCTTCGATTGAGGGACATCTGGGTTGTTTCTAGTTTCTGGATATTATGAATAAAGCTGCTATGAACATAGTGGAGCACCTATCCATATGGTACAGTGGATCATCTTTTGGGTATATGCCCAGAAACAGTTAAGCTGGTAGAATTATTTTCAATTTTCTGAGGGTCTGCCAGATTGATCTCCAGAGTGATTATACAAATTTGCAATCCCACCAGCAATAAAGGAGTGCTCCCCTTTCTCCATATCCTTGGCAGCATGCGCTGTTAATTGGGTTATTGATCTTCAATTGTTGATCATAGAGCCTGAGCCATTGGTGCTCTGTTCAGGAAATTGTCTTCTGTACAAATGCATTGAAGATTATTCCCCATTTTCTCTTCTATTGCGTTTATTGTATCCAGTTTTATGTTGAGGCCTTTGATCCATTTGGACTTGCGTTTTGTGCAGGGTGATAAATATAGATCAATTTGCATTCTTCTTCATGTAGACATCAAGTTAGACCAATATCAATTGTTGAAGATGCTCGCCATTTTCCATGTATGGTTTTGGCTTCTTTGTAAAAAATCAGGTGTCTGTATATGTGGTTTTATTTCTAGGTCTTTAATTTGGTTTCATTGATCACCCTGTCTATTTCTATACCAATACCATGCAGGGTGTTTCGGTTTGTTTTTGCTTTTGTTTTTGTTTTTATCTCTGCTGATTTATAATACAGCTTGAGATCTGAAATAATGACTCCCGAGGTCTTTTATTGTTCAGAACATTTTTTTGCTATCCTGTATTTTTTGTTTTTTCCATATAAAGTTGAGAATTGCTCTTTCAGGGTCTATAAAAATTGTGCTGAAATTTTGATATGAATTGCATTGAGTCTGTTGATTGCCTTTAGAAAGATGGCCATTTTCATTATGTTAATCCTCCTAATCAGTGAGCAAGAGAGAACTTTATATATTTTGATATCATCTTCAGTTTCTTTCTTAAGGGACTTGAAGTTCTTGTCATAAAGGTCTTTCACTTACTTGGATAGAGTTACATACAGATATTTTAATATTATTTTTCACTATTGTTAAGGATGTTGTTTCTCTAATTTCTTTCTCAGTCTGTTTATCATTTGTATAAAGGGACTACTGATTTCTTTAAGTTAGTTTTGTATCCAGACAGTTACTGAATTTGTTTGTCAGCTGTAGGAGTTCTCTGGTAGAAATTTTGGGGTTACTTACGTATACTATCATATGAAGCATGAATGTTGATACTTTGAATTCTTCCTATCCAATTTGTATCCTCTTCATCTCCTTCTGTTTTCTTTTTGCTCTAAAACTCTAGAACTTCAAGTATTATGTTTTATAGATAGGGAGAAAGTGAGCAGCCTTGTCTCATCTCTGATTTTTACTTACTGAACCATTCCTTCATTCCTGGAATGAAGCCTACTTGGTTATGGTTAAAACATGGTAAATGATGTTTTTGATGAATTCTTGTACTTTATTTGTGAGAATTCTATTGAGTATTTTGCACCAAAGATCATATGAGAAGTTGGTTTGAAATTCTATTCTTTGTTGAGTCTTTGTGTTGTTCAGATAGCAGGGTGATTGATTGTAGCCTCACAGAATGAATTTGACAGTGTTCCTTACTCAGAATACTTGAGAAGTAAGTACTTGAGCTCCTCAGTGTCTGTTGTTATATTTCCCTTTTAATTTCTTATTTTGTTAATTTGTATATTGTCTCTGTGCTTTTTCATTAGTTTGGATAAGGGTTTGTGCATCTTGTTGATTTGTTCAAATAACTAGCTCTTGGTTTTGTTGATTCTCCATATTGTTGTCTGTTTCTAATTGATTGATTTCAGCCCTGAGTTTGACTATTTCCTGCTGTCTACTCCTCTTGGATGTGTTTACTTCCTTTTGTTCTATAGCTTTTAGATGTGCTATTAAGTTGATAGTATGAGATCTCTCCAGTTTCTTTCTGAAGGCACTTAATGCTCTCAACTTTCCTCTTAGCATTGCTTTCATTGTGTCCCATAAGTTTGGGTATATTTTGCTTTATTTTCATTGTATTCTTGGAAATCTTTCATTTCTTTTCTTATATTTTCCATGACATAGAGATCATTGAGTAGAGAGTTGTTCAGATTCCACTAATGTGAGATTATTAATTTCTTGTGTTTTCTTAGGTGTAGTTATTCTCCTTGTACTGGAGTTTTCCTTCTAGTGTCCTTTGTAGGGCTGGGTTTGTGGAAAGATATTGTTAAAATTTGATTTTGTCACGGAATATCTTGTTTTCTCGCTCTATTGTGATTGAAAGTTTTGTTGGGTATAGAAGTCTGGGCTGTTATCTTTGGCCTCTTAGGATCTGCAAGACATCTGTCCAGGACCTTCTAGCTTTTAGCATTTCTGTTGTGAAATTGGGTGTAATTCTGATAGGTCAGCCCTTTAATGTTACTTAGACTTTTCCCCTTGAAGCTTTTAAAATTTTTTCTTTATTCTTTACATTTAGTGTTTTGATTATTATGTGGCAGGGGAATGTTCTTTTCTTGATTAATCTATTTGGGATTCTGTAAGCTTCTTGTATGCTTTTGCTGTTTCTTTATTTAGGTTACAGATGTGTTCTTCTCTGATTTTGTTGAAGGTATTTTCTGGGCCCTTGAACTGGGCATCTTCTCCTTCTTCCATTCCTATTATTCTTAGGTTTTGTCTTTCCATGGATGTTTTGTGTTAGGAACTTTTTACATTTGGCATTTTCTTTGACCGATATAGCAATTTCTTCTATTGTATCTTCTATGCCTGAGATTTTCTCTTCCATCTCTTGTATTTTATTGGTGATGCTTTTGTATGTAGTTCCTATTCTCTTTCTTAGGTTTTCCATCTCCAGAGTCTCACCTGCTGTGTTTTCTTTATTGCTTTTATTTTCATTTTTAAGTCTTGAATAGTTTCATTCATTTCTTTCATCTGCTTGTTTGTATTTTCCTGTTACTCTTTAAGGGATTTATTTATTTATTTATTTATTTCCTCTTTAAAGGTCTCTATCATCTTCATAAGATGAGGTCATAGTCTTGCTTTTCAGGTGTGTTGGATATCCAGAGCTTGCTGGAGTAGGAGAGCTGAGTTCTGATGGTGCCATATTACACTGGATTTAGTTTATACTTTCCTTGTGCTTGCCTTTAGCTATTTGCTTATCTCTGGTTTCGGCTGGCCTGGAAGTCACTGGTAGTAGTAGGCCTTTGGGACAGGTTGTTCCAATTGGTAGCAGGTCTTCCCCAGGTAGAGCTATGGACTGCTTTGTGGAGTACAGATCCACAACTGCCAGTAAAGTGTGGACTGGAAGAAAGATGGAGCTGTGACAGGGCAGGCAGACCTCAAGGCTGCTGGGCTTGCAGTGGAAGGATTGGGGTGTGGGTGTCTTACCTGTTTGTTCTGGGTGGCAGCATACCTCCATGTGGGCAAGCAGATCTGTGGGCTGGGGAGTGGAATGCTGATCTTATATTCCAGGTAGAGGTCTTCTGTATCTTTCCATAATAGAAAACATCTCAGACTATTTTGTATACTGGTTCAAAGACTTCATTCTATACCTGTGAAGTCAACGAAGAAAAAGGAAATATGTATTTATTTATGTGTTTATTGTGTGTGTGTGTGTGTGCACGTGTGCATGCGAGTGTGTAAAAGACATTGTACATGTGCACATGTATAGAGATCAGAGGACAACTTGTAAAAGTTAGTTTTTTCCTGCCACAACATGGACTTTAAATCAAATTTAAGTTGTCAAGCTAGTAGCAAGTATCTATAAGTTCTTATCAATTTATCCCATCTTCACATCTTTAATGGTCCTAATATTGTTCACAACTGTTCTATCTCTACAATCTATCAAAATTTATCTATGGATCTATTACTTCCTTTTATTTATTTTTAAAATTCACAGCAAACTCCTAACTTTAACTTTTCCTTTAAAATTAAACATGACTAATAAAGTATAGCATAGAATATCCAATTTGAAAAGAAGAAAGAGACTCACAAAAGGCCAAAGCAAGATTGAAATCCACAAGGAAGCACTGCACTCTAAAGCTCCACACCTATCATGGAGGGGGTCCAGTGGCCACCTGCTGCTCTCTGGCTTTGGCTTTACTGCTGACCATACTCTTCGTTGTCTGCAGCTCTATTCAGAAGATAGCCAATGATCCTGATACCTGACATTTACAGTTTCAACTTCTTAGCTTCATGCTTTGGCCTCTTGGGGTCTCTCAGCCAGCAGTTTAACTCTGCCGCACATTGTCTGAATCTTGGCTTTTGTGCAAGCTTACAGAACTCCTCTCCTTTATGTCATTCATTCTTGCAATATGGTTACCATGTAGACAATGCTGCCAGTTAGGTGTGACTGACCTCCACCTGGGCCATTGCTTCAGTGTCCTCTTGTGCCTTTGATGCTGGCCATGAAGAAATCTTCCCTTGATACTTATCTCCAAACAGGAGACTCCTTCTGTGGCATTCTCAGGGTGGGCTGTCACCGTTCAAATGGATTTGTGTTTTCACAACTTTCACAACAGGCCTTTGTGGGTGAGGTCTTGCCCTATCTTAATGTGTTTATACGATGAGGCAGAAAAAAGTGAGGGCAAGATTCTGCTGTGAGATCGTGTCTTCTAGACATGGCAAGAAATCTGTACCCAGAAAATCTTAACAGTATGGCTACTTAAGCAAGACCCAAATAATGACAACACCAGTTGACATGCTATCATGTATTGGGGCAATCCTTTACACCTATATAAAGAGCTGTAGGCAACCACTGGCTACTGATAGATGAATAATCAGACTTCTTCATGGACAATCCCCTAACAGGCCTTCAAATTCCCGGTGGTCATACCCAAACACATATGAGAATCACATATGAGAAATACATATGGGTTCAGTAATATCTATCTATCTTGCTGTCTATCTATTTATATGGGTATGTGTGACACCACACAAATGTTCACACACATATATCAGAGTAAGGGATATATATATATATATATATATATATATATATATATATATATGTCAATTAAAGAAGTCATGGATTTAGGGAGTGGAGGGACTTAGGAGGAGTTGGAATAGGAGACAGGTATTGAAACGAGGTAAATAGTACTTATGTAGGAAATTCTTGAAATAATGTAAAAGTAAATTTTAAAATTCAATATGTAATAAAAAGAAATGTGTCTAAATTTCTTAAAATTGTACAATTACATTATAGCACAACCCAGGCTAACATATTCTCATGGATCAAAAGAAATTTTCTGCCATTGGGCAAGAGAGATCATGCAGTCAGTATAGACCATGGTAATCACACACAAGGACCCCAATTTAACAACCGGTCATCACATCCATGCCAGGTATGGTGACATATGTCTTTAACTCCACTACTGAGTATGTAGACTAGCAAGATTCCAAGGGTTTCTTGGGCAGCTAGATTATTATGACCTCTAAACCCCAGGCAAGTTCTGGAAAACAAAACAAAACAAAACAAAACAAAACAAAACCAAGATGGATGTTACTTGAGGAAGAACATCCAAGTTTGTCTTCTGGCTTCTATATACAGTACACATACATATGTGGACACATAGACAGAAAAACACACAAAGTATTTATTGATTCTTACATATATTTTTGACAGATAACTACATTGCATATAAATTTGCTCATTATTAATGGTTATCATAATAAAAATTAAAGAAAATTATCTCAGTTTTCAGATCATCAAATGCTTGTATTTACAGCTAAGGTATGGGGGTATTTAAGATAAATTTCTATCTCAATTTGCGATAGATTATATTTCCTTTCTTCTAAGGATATTCTGAAATGTTACTTCCAAAGAATCAATATTCATCAGTTCCTTGCTCTCACTAAGACCAATCATGAATGAATGAAATTATTATTTGTTTGGAAGCTTGAGAATAATTTAATTTCACTTAAGGGGAAAACTCAAAGGCATGTAAGCTATAAACTCAGAGGCTACCTGCAGGAAGAGAAAGGACAAAAGAAGAAAAATGCCCTGTGAGTTAAAGTGGCATGAAAATCAGACATGTGATGGACAAGCAGCCATAAGGCAGAAGAAGGGCTTTACAGAAAGCGTGATAAAGCCCAAGGTCCAAAGCATACTTAGGCTTTGCCCAGCTTCTCAATGAGACTCAGAGGAGAAGATTAAAGAAATTATACAATTAAGGAAATAATGATGAAACAAAACAACCTTCCGAGGTACTTATGGAAACCCAATGTTATAAAAACAAAAACAAACATAAAGAAAAAAACCTACCTTTATTAAATCTATAAGGTGATGTTTCAGACAAATGTTCAACTATTTGTGTTAACTTTTAGGACAATTTGTACTGCATTTGCCTATTTTTCTATCAAATATTGCTTAAGAAAACAGAAAAAGAATATGTCTTCAATTTTAGTCTCATTTTAGCATGTCTAGCACATTTCTTCCCACCAATTACTCTCACCTCATTATTCAGACAGGGGCATAAAGATAATTCTTTCGTGACTTCCTCCGGCTTTCAGACATTTTTTTTCTATTATGCCTCTGGCTGCTGATAATGTCAATACCCAATCCCATTTCAAATTATATACAGGGTGCAAGGGATGGAGATAGCGACCTCCTCTCACAATGATTATCTGATCAAAATAGAACACAAAAGTTATATATATGTATACAAGTAACTTTCATGATTCAAAAGGTTATGTTGTTGATTACTACAAAGTAACAAGAGTTACAGGTCCCAGAAAGAGAAACATTACCTCAATCTGCAAATTTGTCACTGAAAGATACGTTGGTAACTAAACAACCTCAATGCTGCTGAGTCTAGAGAGTTTTGCTCTCCTTCTCTTGTTTTAATAAAATTTCTATTTTGTATGATCAATATAGAATTATTGTGGTAACACTGAAATTCCAATCATTGTTGAAATGTATTTTTATTCTAAGTTTTATGTGCATGAATCATATGAATCTTTATAGTTACACACACATATATGTAATTATTGACATATATATATATATATATATCTCCAGTATTAGTCTTCTCTAACAATTTGATAATAATTATCTATAAATATTTATCAACAGTAATTTTATCAACAATTATGTTTTTTAAAATAATGAATGCAATAAATCTGTAGAAAATAGTCATTTCAATCTAGGGATTAAATATGTTAGGTTTTTGCTTGTCACAGAAGAAAGATCAACATTACCTTGAAGCCTAGAGATGGACTTAGCAGCAGGGGCACAAGGGCATTGAATATTATTATGGTGACTTTCTTTTGTTGAGTCAAATTTATGTGTTCACGTGTTACATATTGCCAAGCCAAAGAGCCGGAATGCAGAATTGTGCCTGTTGAACAGCCTCATGCTGGTAAAACTTTACATTCTCCTTGACAGAAAGAACATTCTCTCTCATTCAGATGCCGAATATAAATCACTGTAGAAGACATAAAGGAGTCTTGTGTCCAGTGCCAGAAGATTGTTGTGGCCAGGGGGAGATTATTATGGCTGGCTGCCCAGAATATCCACACAGATCATAGGAGGTCATCATAGACAGCCACAACAACAGATAGAACAAATCCCTCCTGTTGGAATTGTACTTCACTGGGCAACAAGTCCTAGCTTTCTTCAATATCTCTCTAGCAGTATCTTAGCTCCACATACTTTTGTTTACAGGTTCTTGGGATTCTTATTTATAGCATAGATATTTCTTTCAGGAATGTTAAAAATGTAAACATTCTGATTTAAGTGATAAATTGGGAAGAGGACACGCGTTTGAGAATCATTCTCTCAATGGAGTAGTAATCTTTGTGAAGAGGTTCAGCTAATGTAATAGAGGGTTTGATAATTTTATACATCTCTAGCTTAAATTGATTAAAGCCATTTAATCTCCCTTCTTCCCCTTATTAATTAGTCTATGCCTTCATTATAAAACAGAATGAGGTTGTATAAAAGGCAAAGGGAAGCACTGCTTTTAAGAACTGAATCACGGATTGACTCAGAAGATTAGGGAGTCTGAAAAGTCCTGAGATGTTGGGGATGAGCAGACTGTGGGTAAAGAAGCAGAGTCGGCATCAGGCCAGTCCAAAGATGGGTAGATTTGAGATCAAGATCTGTAGGCCAGTGCTCCTAATTTTAGGCAGCCTGGCAGAAGTGTTCACTGGATTCCAGACCAAGGCTTTCCATCTATCTAGGTACTTAACTGACAGGTTGAAACTCATTTACATTATACAAGAAAATTCCTGTCATTCAGTGGACAGACTTCATCCTCAAGGAAATGAATGAGATTTGAATATTATTTAAAAATACCTTCGCAAAGCAGATACAATAATATTTGATCAAGTATCTGGGCACCTGGTAGCCTCATCATATTGACACATACATGCCCATATTTTTGAGTTCCTTTCTATGAAGAAAGAATAATTTCACACCTTCACTATTCTGACTTTCCAAAATAGTTTGTCGGAGAAGTTAGATAAATAATGTTTTAAATTTCTAAACATTATCTATGCTGTAGTAAACTACAGCATCCCAAAGCATCCCTGAAGTCTAGTCCTTGTCCCCATAAGCACAGAAGCATCATGTATCCTTATGTGGAAACAGATCTCTGGCCTTCACCTTGTGCTACTTATCACAGCACCTAGCCCATTTTCTTGGGCTAGTTCAAAATTTTGACAGGACTTTCCTAGTCAGAATATTGATAATCCAGTAAACCTGGGTTCTCTGTTCCTCACAGCTGTGCAACCTCTCATTTTGGGTACTGGAGAAATATAGAGACAGATGCATATTCTCAGGGAGGGAAGCCATCTAGGGGCCTATTTATCCTGTTAAAACTACATACTACTTCTCAGTTACATGTTGATATGTACAAAATGACAGAATTTTGCTCAAATCAGAATCAACTACTCTCTCTCTCTCTCTCTCTCTCTCTCTCTCTCTCTCTCTCTCTCTTCTCTTGTGGTTCTCAACCTTCCGAATGCTGAGACCTTTAACATTTAATACAGTTCCTTATGTTGCAGTGACACCCAACCATAAAATTATTTTAGCTGCTACTTCGTATCTGTAATTTTGCTACTGTTCTGAATTTTAATTGTGAATATCTGAGCTTTCCAATGGTTTCATGAAACCCTAAAGTGGTCACAAACCACAAAGAACCACTGTTTGAAAAACAACCTGCAAGCTAGAAGTGCTGCAAGAGAGTTGATGGTGGGGGTTGGGGGGGAGAGGGAGCAAAGAGAGAAAGAGGGAGGGAAGAAAAAAGGGAGAGAAGACAGAGAGGAAAAGAGAGAGAGGAAAGAGGGAAGGGGAATAAAGAGGAATGGAGGGAAGAGGGGTACTGAACAGTAGAGGGAGAGGGAGAAAGAGTTCCTATACTCAGGAGACCATTGGCTAAGTTTAGCCCAGGCCTTGATGGTGGAGAAGCTTTCATTGTCACTTCAATATCCATTAAAATTTCAAATGTGTGTTGTGTGCGTGTGTGTGTGTGTGTGTGTGTGTGTGTGTGTGTACACATGCACACATGCTCTCCACAACATGCTTATGAAGGTCTGAGCACAGAGGACCACTTGCAGGAATGGTTCTCTCCTACCACCACAAAGATTTGGGGATGGGTCTCTAGTCATCTGTCTTAGAGACAAGCACCTTTACCTACTGAGCCATTTGGTGGACCCCTGAGTAATCATTTTATAAGAAGAAATAAACGAAGTTTTCTTCTCTTCAGTGATAAAAAGAAATTAAAATAATCGATTCTGATATTGTTGCAAATTTTATTAAAGACAGTGCTTTATTGCAGTGTGTTATAGTTTTCACAGATATTTACGAAGTTTAATTTCAAAGACACAATTTAAGTTGGTTCCTGTCAATTTTCTCTGTTGCAAAAGGTAAATTAGCAGATCTCTCAGGGCCACATTTCCATTACTAAATATACTGTGGTTAAGTTTCACTCAAGGTTCTTTTCCATAAGAATCCTAAAGAATTTTCCTAAGAGGAGCAGTCTTGCTTTTTACATAGTCCTTTATGTCTGAAAGAGGTTTCATTCATGTGAATTCTCACCAATGAGATCAGAGATGAAGAATTCAAAAGATAGGATTTATAAAGGAGAAATTGTGCGTGAATCAAGACACAGGACTGAGCATTAAAACCTGGGCTCTTTGCAGCTATTTATTTGAAATGTCCATGGACAAATGCATAGCTTTCTCCTATGGACATTCTCTCATGTTTTATCCCCACCTTCAATCTACCAGTCTGGTAAGTGATTTGCCCCACTTTCTCTTGCATTGCATGAAGTGCACAGTATCCTTCCAATTGCAATTCTCAGAACAAATCACTGAAGCAAAGGTCAGCCTGGCTTAAGTTGTGTGAATTGCTAATCCATTTGACACTTGATTGTATTCATATATTGGAGACCCACTGACTTTTCAGAAATAAATCCACAAGAAAAATATAACAAGAAGGGAATGTCTATTTGTCATCAGATAAAGACTCAGGACGACTTGGACATGCTCTTTTAGTTAAAATTGACAGGAAGGGTTTGATTGCACAGAAACTCCGTTGATTGTTTCCACAGATTTACAGCAGCTGTGATAGGAGATTTTACTGTGGCTCTGAATTGGTAAATTCAGTTGAACCTTAAAAAAGTACTTCTTAAAGAGATGTGGACCCCTGGTCTGTTTGATCTTGTAAAACAACAGAAAGCTAAAGAGGTCACCTTAACATAACTTTAGAAATCCCATCTGCTGATGATAGTTTACGTGATGACAAAGTTAGATCAGCTATGGGGTAAAGAAAATGTACTCTCAGCTCTAGGCTGAACCCATCTACATCTCCTTGTTGAATTTTGGTGCCCCTTTCCACATGTAAAGAGATGAGTTATTAACAAACACACCTGCTCTAGATCTGGGTTTGCTATTCCATTCTATTAAGTCAGCTCTTGACTTGTCACTGTAGACAGGACTCAGATGAGACGGATCTCTGGATTTTCTAACCTTGCACAGGTATAAATCATTAGATTTTACAATTTGTTTTTTAGAATTGGCTTCTAGAAATTTCAACAAAGCAATCTTTTCTTTCCTCTAAAGTACTGTTAATTTAAATCTAAATCAAAATCAAAATAACTCTGTGTGTCTGTTGACTACCATACTGAGCAGGGTAAGCCTCACCAGATATTTTTACACTTTTTTTCTAGAGAACTCCCAAATTTATAATTTATTAATAATCTTGGGATTTATCTTGGAGCTGTCCAATGCTTCCAATCAACTGTAATCTGAAGAAGAGGAAGGAAAATAAATTTTGGAAGCTTCTATCCTCTTCTATGATGTAATGATGATCATAGAGGATAGTCTATGTATTTTAATGGAGCAAAATAGGTACAAACACTACTCATGGACTCTTTCTTCTGCCTTTAACTTTGATAGTGTACCTTTCCTGTGCCATTTAATGGCGAAAAGATGTTATAAAATGGTAAGGAATATTTTATCTTTGCTATAAATGAGAAAGTCAATTTAAACAGATTCACCTTCTCCTGCAGCTAGGAGAACCAATAGTACTGCATAAACATTTTCATTAATCTGGCAATATTTGGAGAATATTTATAGTGTGATAGATACTAGCTTTATAGTGTGAGCCTAGCTTTTAAGTGAGAAATTTAAAAATTATGTATCTAAATATCTTCCCTTCTGTCCCATAAATACTCGGTTAAGGATTTACAATTGCGACTCTTTTTTTTTTTTTTTTCCTATTTTTTAATTAGATATTTTCTTTATTTACATTTCAAATGTTACCCCTTATCCCGATCTCCTCCGGAAACCCCCTATCCTATCCTCCCTCCCCCTGCTTCTATGAGGGTGTTCCCCCACCCACTCCCCTCCCCGCCCTCGAATTCCCCTACACAGGGGCCTCAAGCCTTCACAGGACCAAGGGCCTGTCCTCCCATTGATGCCCAACAAGGTCATCCTCTGCTAAATATGCGGCTGGAGCCTCTAGTCCCTACATGTGTACTCCTCAGTTAGTGCTTTAGTCCCTGGGAGCTCTGGGAGGTGGAAGGGGTCTGGTTGGTTGATATTGTTGTTCTTCCTATTGGTTGCAAACCCCTTCAGCTTCTTCAGTCCTTTCTCTAACTCCTCCATTGGGAATCCTGTGCTCAGTCCAATGGTTGGCTGTGAGCATCTGCCTTTGTATTTGTCAGGCTCTGGCAGAGCCTCTCGGGAGACAGTTATATCAGGGAATTGCAGCTCTTAATAAGATCTCTGAGCCTTTCTTCAAATTAAGTTTTCACATGTAAATAGAACATGGGGTACTCCTTATCGTCTACTGAAAACCAGAATAAGAAGAAACTGTAAATAAGTAAGTGAAATGATCAGAGTCATCTTTTTGTCATTCTGAAGGCACTGTAGTATAAGAGGAGCCATAAGGGGTAAGAACTCTATAGTTTTTATCATTCTTAATTGAAAAGGATTTTTATGTTACTTTATTTTATGAGAATGCAAAATAAAGCTAATAAATTAGATAAATAAATAAGTTTTAATCCCAATGATCTAGAAACTCAGTATATAAGACATATACCTGAATTATTATTACATGTAACACAAAAGCAATCAGTATAGAAGGACCTATACACTATATTTTCATGTAGGGTTCATGCACTTATTTTGGATTAGTTATGAAAGAACATAGCAGTAGATAGAATGTTTGACTACGGTATTTCTTTCCTTAACTGCCCATCCTCAACTATGAGTTATTTTTCATTTTATTTCCTAAACTCTTTGTTTTTAATTAATTTTTTTACTTATTTACATCACAAATGTTGTGCCCCTGCCCGCTTCCCCCTCCAAGAGTTCTTCATCTCATCTCCCCTCCTCTTCACCTCTGAGTAGGTGCTACCCTCCCCCTCCCCCCTACATTCCCCTTTTCTTGGGCATCAATACTCTTCAGGATTAGGCACATCTTCTCCCACTGAGGTCAGACAAGGCAATCCTCTGCTACATATGTGCATCTGTTTTGGGGGCTTCAAATGCACCCAGGTAATAAATAAAAAATTTAAAATGTAATAAAAAATATAAAAAAAATAAAATGAAAAATAACTCAGAATTGAGTATGTACAATTAAAGAAAGAAGTACAGTAGTCAAAAATTCTGTTGCTATGTTTTTTCATGATGAATCCACTAATCTTTGGTTGATGGGAGATCTTAGGGCTTTGGGTTAGTTGACACTATTGGTCTTCCTGTGGGATTGCCATCTCCTTCAATTCCCTCAATCTTCATCATAACTCTTCCATAGGGGTCCCCAACCACAGTCCAAGGGTTAGATGTAAGTATTTGCATCTGGCTCAACCAGCTCCTAGTAGAGCCTCTCAGTGGCTAGCCATGCTAGACTCCTGTCTGCAAGCACAACATGACATTAGTAATAATGTCAGGGTTTGGTGCCCGCCCATGGGATGGAACCCAAGTTAGGCCAGTCACTGGTTGGCTATTCCTCCAGTCTCTGCTCCATTTTTATCCCTGCATTTTTTTTGGGGGGGGGGGGAAGCAGGAAAAATTCTGGGTCAAAATGTTGAAAGTCAGTTGGTGTCCTTATCCCTCCATGGGGGGCCTGTCGACCTACTGGAGATGGTCTGTTCAAGTTCCATCTCCCCACCGTTGGGCATTTTGTTTAAGGTCACTCTCTTTGAGTCCTGGGAGTCTCTCACATACGTGTGTCTGGGACTTCCTAGAGGTTCTCTCCAGACCTCACCACTGACATCTATATTTTTCTATTCATTCTTCTGACCCAATGGGCTTCTCTCCTGTCTCCTCCCATACCTGGACCTGCATCCTTCTTTCCCCACTTCCCCACTCACACTTCGGTCCTGACCCCCAAACCCCCTCTGCCTCTTGTAATTATTTTGTTTTCCCTTTTAAGATTTTAAGATTGAAGCATCTTCACTTGGACCTTCCTTCTTGCTTAACTTCTAGGGTCTGTGGGGTATAGTGTGGGTATTCTGTACTTTTTGACTAATATCCACTTATCAGTGAGAGCATACCATGCATGTTTTTTGGGTCTGATTTACCTCACTCATGGTGATATTTTTGAGTTCCATCCAGGCTGCAAAATTTATGATGTCCTTGTTTTTAATAGCTCAATAGTATTTCATTATGTAAATGAACCATATTTTCTGTATCCATTCTTGGTTGAGGGACATCTCGGTTGCTTTCAGTTTCTGGCTATTAAGAATAAGGCTGTTATGAGCATAGTGGAGCACCTGTCATTGTGGTATGGTGGAGCATCTTTTGAGTGTATGCCCAGAAGTGGCAGAGCTGGGTCTTCAGGTAGAACTTTTTCTGAGGAACCTCTAGATTGATTTCCAGAGTGATTGTATCAGTTTGCATTCCTACCAGTGACAGAGGAGCACACCCCTTTCTTTACACCTTCACCAGCATGTGTACTTGAGTTTTTTCCTTAGCCATTCTGATTGGTGTAAGGTCATTTGAATTTGCATAGACCCGATGACTATGGATGTTAAATATTTCTGAGAAGCTAATGTTACTGCAATATCTCATTGTAAAGCTTTTCACAGTAGGTATCTCAGATAATCTGTTCAGTCTCCTAATTCATCAAGTAGTTCAAAGGATGCCAATTTCCTCTGAATAACAAACCTTTAAGTATCAGTGTGTTAACCTTTCCAGAAATATTTATATTAGGTTCATTTAGTCATCAAAAGTGCTGGACCAAAAGAATACGTCATTGACTCTATAGGTCTCTTCATTGAGGAATATGTGAAGTCTTTCCTGATGCTCCTTGAATCTCAAGGGTAGGCAATTACTCATCTTCCTGTAGCAAGCTGTGGAGAAGTATTTGGAACATTCACATTTCTATAGAGCTCTAATTATTAGCACAGAACTGTCAATTATTTCAGTACTTTGGTTTCTCTGTCTGAAATGAGAATCTTTTCTGAAGTCAGCTTCCCAGAGCATTGTTCAGATTAATTTACAAATGCAGTAAGTAATTGCTTCAGAAGCTTTCATTAGGAATCTGGGAAATCCTCACCCTTCCACAACAAAACACTTAAATTCATAAACAGCCAATCATAACTTGTTAAGACCTCTGCTAAGACTTCAAAGATTTGTCTATAACTAGTTTGATTACAGATTTCATTCAACAATAATTGTTAATATCTTTTTGATAAATTCAGATTTTATTATCCTATAGATACATTACAATCTCTGATTCCTTGAAAATTCTGCAGCTTATACCCAAGGAATGCAGAAATCTTTGGTTTTAAATTCTTGGGTCCTTTTCCATATTATTCTAAATGCATGTATTACACTTACTCAGGTAATACTGGATTTACTAGTTTTCTTTATCTTTATATTTTGTTAGCCTATTTGGAAAATTGTCTTAAATACATAAGCCTGAAATACTTACCTATCAACAGCATTTGTCACCATTTGAGACCTGGGAGAATAGAGCCAATAAATGTGGCAGACTAAAGTCTCATGCAAAAGTCAACGTTATTTAGAGCATCAGACAATTTGTACTCTGAGAGTTAAGTAGATCACATGCATAAATTGTACAATCATAAAGACAAACCACATGTGGCATAAATGTTTCTTCATAGAGCCACATAAAGAAATAGCAATAGCCATTTGTAAAGAATAATCTGAAATAAACTTACATTTATCCGCTGTACCTGGGAGGAGCACAAAGTCATTTCCAGAACAGTTCTATGTTTTGAAGAAACAGAGGTCACATGAATCTTGCCTTGTTTACTTAGAGTTTTTACATAAGCACTCAGAATTTTCCCCACAGGACTCCACTCTAAGACTATGTTCTGACAATCACAGCAATATTTTATTTAGTCATTACAAATTAATCAATATGTGGTTTTATTTCCAATTTTACCAACCTTCTTGTTTATTTATAAATACATAATGCAGTCTATTCCTTCATTTAGTTATTCTGTGCATTGTCATAGATTATTGCTTCATGAATTTAAATAACTTTGCATATGTTAAAGATAGGTTTCTAATCTTTTGTCCCTCCTCATCTTGACTTCTTATCCCATCTGGGTTTTTCTTTCTCTCTTCCTTTACAGTTTAGCATAAATTAGTTCTTTCTTCAGAAATACAGTTTCCTTTCTTCTAGTTCTCAGATAGCTTGATATTTTCAAGTCAAACTGCTTTCTGCACTATCCCCTGATTTGCAGCATAATTATAATTCAGTTGGTAGTCATCCTTTAAAGGCACTTTAAAGACCTTTAAAATGTTAAGGAATACAGGATTAAGGGTTTATGTTAATCACAGGAGGAAATCAACCAGGCCTTAGCACTGGCTGTATTCATTCACCTTAACCATAACTGCTGATGTGGGAGGTAGAGAAAATTTTGGATAACAAGGGTCTCTATATCAGGCCTTTTTCATAGGGATGCATAGGAATGATTCATCACAAAGTTATTTCTACAGGAAACTGTGATACTTAATGCACTGTGCCATGTATTAGAAAACATAGAATTGGCAAACAAAGAAGATATATTTTAATGAAGGTGATTTGATTTGAGTTTTCATGATGCCCTGGGTTTGTGATTCTTAAACCTTTTGAACTAAAGTTTCCAAGAGGTGGAGTCCAGCTAATAAGATTATTTCACTAAGTTAGACACATAAATCTCTTTCTTGTTTATAATAATTCTCCAGCTAAGTAAATTTTGGTGAGAGCTAAGGTGTCAGGGAGTCACACACTCCAAATCCAGACCCCAGACAAATTTTTCTGGTGTTGCCAATCAAACCCCCCCTTTAGAAGTCTGAAACCAGTATAAAAAATTTAATTTATTATCATATTTCAAGTCTAGCCATGCTGGTGGAGTTAAAAGTTCAGGATAGTAGCAGACCTTCAAGGATGGGGCATGAGGATGTTCTTTTGGCAAACACACATTTAGTACTTAGCCTCTCCTTTTGCTCCTGGCTTTGATTTTTCAATCAGCATTTGAGTTTCGTGGCTACTTGGTAATTTTAGGATGTGTGATATTTGTATGCATGCAAAGATAGGCGATTCATCGCTTGCAACCAAGACTGTGCCTGCATAGCTGAGTGATATTGCTCTGTCTGCCCTATTTATCAGTCTTGTGCACACTCACTTGGGCATATAGACATTGCTGATGATAATTTTCTTTTTCTGAAAGAGACATACAAAACTACAAGGCTACATCAAAGGTACTGCTGATACTTACTTCACATTTGAAAAAAAAAATTCTTTTTGAAGATAAAAACCTAAATAAATATCGGGCCATGTTGGATAGTTAAGACAATATGGAAATGTCGTTTCAATGTGGACAGTATAAAGTTCTGTGGTAGAACCATCTGAGGCAGCATTCTGACATTACACTGTTGCATAACAGATGATTCTATTATCCTGTCCTGTGAAGTCAGGACATTTACTTCATTGTACGTCAGTGAAGGACTTAAGCATGGTCAGGACTATAAAGCAGGCAAAAATCTCTGTCAAACTGAAATCCCATATAAGGGAAGGTATGTCACTAGGAAACAATGCAGATCAATACAGTTAATACTGAGATAATTAATTAGTTGAAGAAAATGTAGCATTAAAATATGACTCCATTTTAAGCAGATGTAGTCAATAAGTACCTCCCATATACAAGTATTCTCCTTGATAGTTTTCCACAATAAAAAATGTAGAAGTTTTTATTGAAAATATGATTTCGGCAAAATGCTCTAGAAAGGTTTTGAGAGATGGTCATGGATCAAACGGTGGACTATCTTTTTTAGCTGCAGTACCAAGGTCTGTATTTGGAAATGGAGACTGCAAGGGCAGGAGCCAGTCCTTGTCATCAAGATATAAAGCAGGGAGGGGTGTCTCCCAACATCACAAAGAATATGCTTTCTTAGACCTTGAAAAGTGATTCCTGAAGAATTTCTCAACAAAGGATATGTATTTATATTTATCTATGTTCTTCATATATATATACTCATATGTATTGTGAAAGAGATTAATACATCCTGTAAAGTTTCTTTTTTAGTTGTTTTGTTTAAAACGTTTGCTATTCTTACCTTCCACGCCATACACAGTGCTTTTATTCTTCTGTCCTTACCTTCTCCTATCCCTTCTCCATTCCTGCTGATTGAACCCTTATTTCTCAGTCAACCCTCTGCTGACTTTCTTGTTGTTCTTTCGGTATCTCTCTTGTGTAGGAGGTCACAGGTGTCACTGGCATTTCCTAATCCAGAAGACAGCCCTCTACAGCACTCCTTCTCATTCCCTGGCTCTCACAGACCTACCTCCTCCCACACAACAACATCCCATCACACTTGGAATGAGAGATCTGACTGTCTCTTCTCTAATTCTCATTTCAGCTCCAGGCAGGTGACTTTTGGCCAGCCTGCCAAAAATATACATTGTAGAAAAATGGCATATGAAAAATTGGATAATCACATGTAGAAAAATGAAACCAGGTATCTTTTGCCTCTACAAATACTAGTTTCTCATGGATCAAAGACTTTAATGTAAGACTTGAAACTCTGACATTTTTACAGGGGAAAACAAATAAACAGGTCATAATAGGGCCTTTTTTGATAATGATCCACTGAAAACATCAGACCATTGATGAAAAGATTTGATTTCATAAAATTAATAAAATAAAAGTCTGCACAAAACAGACAATTGAGTAGAGGGAGAGCCTACAGAATGAAATCTTACCAATTCATCAGGAGAAAGAGGTCAATATTTAGAATATGAAAAGGACTACAAGAAAAATCCCAATAATAATAAGTCAAAATACCCAATCCATAAATGGGTTAACAAGCAGGCATTTCTCAAAGGATTACATACAAAAGTCCAATTAACATGAAAACTGATCCAAATCATCACTAGCCATCAGAGAAATACAGATTAAAATTTCACTGAAATTCTACCTCATCAGAACATGAGCCACTAAGAAAACAACAAATGCTGCAGAAAATGCAGAGGGAGCAGGACTGTCAAATGCTACAGGTGAGAATGTGTGTCCATTTCAGAAAAATGGACATGGCTGGTATCAAATCAAACAAATTAAGTCAACCTCAGAAAGATGAATGTCACACTTCCTTTCTCATGTATGAAACCTAGATTTTATACAGATATGGAAAATTAAGCATGCATCATGTGAAAGTCAGAATGAAACTGTCTGGCAAATGAACGGGACTGATGGATGGAGTAGAACAGAAGGAACACATGCAGAGGAGGAGAATGCCATCAAAGTACATTGTATACTTGTATAAAAATGGTATTGTGACATCTAGTACCTTTAGCAAAAAATACACACCAAGGAAAGATAATTAACTTCTATGTCCCAGTCTCCTCAGCTGTGAAGTAGAACAATGAATGCTACTACAAGAAAAATCAACTGAATTAACATAGAAAATATGGGTTTTGTACATGGGTCAAAACTGTGCTATGGCACCTTTTGTTGTTATGTGGCACACAACCTATGTGACTCATGTGACTAAATGCAGCAGTCTTGTTGCCTTGGGGCCTGTTATGTGACTGTTAGCTATTATTTCAGTTTTGAAAGATGTGAAAAATAATTAAAGAGCTTAAGTAGATTTCTGATAGTCTTATAACTATTAAATGAGAAATTAGATTCCAATTTGTATGGATAACCCATCATTGCCTCCCTTTATGGCAGTAATGAAATGCACAAAGTTGGCATAATAATACATGACATTAAAATAAATTGTGATAATGAAGCACATGGTAAATGTCTATCTGTTTTCTATTCAAAGAAAAGAGAGGGTAGTCTTAAAGGTGTAAGTAAACATGGTGGATTGCAGGCTCGGTGCTTACTGTGAAACAAGCAAAGTTTTTAGGGGCATATTTAACACCATTGCTATTGTACAGTGTGTTAATACCGGATGATAAACAATGTTTACAATTCATATAGTTTTAGAATTGGAAGGCAAGAACCTTATCTTGACAGTTTTTCCATTATTTTCCTTGTTTGTTAGATGCTTATATTTTGTTATATGATTCTATCTTTGAGTTCATTGACATTGATAGCATCTCAAAGTTTTCAAAGTGTTAGATGTTGGAAGCTTTTCTTGTAACATTTATAATGTAATGCTCTAAATGCCAGTCTTACCAACATTGAGCTATTTTATTTTTTACACTTAGAATACAGAGAGGGGGAAGCCAGGGAGATGGAGAGGTAGAGGATTGAGAAGGAAGGAAAAGAGAGAATGAGAGAGGGGAAGAGGGAGAGGGAGAGGGATCGAGAGACTCATTTCTTTATCCCTTTAAGCTGGGAGTTAGTTCAGAACCCTGATACAAGCATTGAGAAGGTTGAGACAGAGTATAGCAGGATGAGGTATATAAGGCCAACCTGATCTATAGATTTACGCTATAGTCACTGTTCTTGTACCTGTATAATCTAGTACATAATAAAATATTGTCTTATCACATGAAAGTCATGAACTGCTGTAAAAATTTTTCCATACTTACAGATCCGAGTGCAACTGACCCTTTTCAACCATTGCCCATAATTATTTAAAGACTGTCTTCTACTTTTAAGGTTCTCTTTCCTTAGTTCCTAATCACCTAAATGATCACTTTACAGCAGGAGTCAACTCAGTAGGTGAGAGTCTAATTATTTCTCCTCTGAGCTTCACCTCCTGAAGAGCTTGTAATGAAGAGTTCACTATCTCAGTCAGGCCACAGAAATAAGAGAATCAGAACAGTACTCTTGGTTAATCTAATCAATGGAAGATTCTGGAGACCCGAGCTCACGAATGCATTCAAAGTATCACTAGGGAGAGACAGAAAATGACGTCACTTATTTTTTTAATTAATAATTTTATTTGTTTACATTTCAAATGTTATCCCCCTTCCTGGTCTCTCCTTCATGAACCTTCAACCCTATTCCTTTCCACTTTGCCTCTAAGAGGGTGCTCCCCCAGACTTCTGCCTCACCACTCTACCATCAAGCCTCCAAAGAACCAAGCATCTCCCCTCCAAATGATGCCAGATGGCACAGTCCTCTGTTACATATGTAGCAGCAACCATGGACCAGGCCATGTATATACTCCCTAGGAACTCTAAGGGGTCCAGTTAATTGATACTGTTGTTCTTTCTACCTATGGGGTTGCAATCTGCTTCAACTCCTTCAGCCCTTCCCCTAACTCTTCCATTGGGATCCCCTGGCTCAGTCCAATGGTTAGATGTGAGTGTCTGCATCTGTCTTAGTCAGGTGCTGGCAGAGCCACTGGGAGTACAGTCACACCAGGCTCTTGTCTGCAAGCACATCTTGGCATTTGCAATAGTGTCTGGGTTTGGTGTCTGTGGAAGAATGGATTGCATGGTGGGGCAGTCTCTGGATTTCTTTTCCTTCATCCTCTGCTCCTATTTTGTCCCTGCATTTTCTTTAGACAAGGATAATTCTGAGTTAATATTTTGAGATGGGTGGGTGGCCTCATCCCTCCACTTGGGGCCATATCTATGTACTGGAGGTTGTCTCTTCAGGTTCTATCTCCCTGCTGTTTGGTATTTCAGCTAATGTCATCCCCATTGGGTCCTGGGAGCCTCTCCCATCCCTGCCATCTGGGACTTTCTAGTGGTTCCCCAAACACCACTGATAATTATTTCTATTAGTTCTCCTGGAACTTTGGACTTCTCTTCTGTCTCTTCCTATACCTGGTCCTGACACCCCCACCCCCATTTTTCCTCTCTCTCACCTCACCCACACAGGTCCCTCTCTCCCTCTGCCTCCCATGATTATTTAGCTCCCTCTTTTGAGTGGGTTTGAAGCATCCATGCTATAGCTTCCCTGCTTGTTAAGCTTTATATGGTCTTTGAGTTGTGTTGTGGGAATTCTGTGCCACTGGGCAAATATCCACTTATCAGTGAGAACAAAGCATGTATGTCATTTTGGGTCTGGATTACCTCACTCAGGGTGATATTTTCTAGTTCCATCCATTTGCCTGCAAATTTCATGAAGCCATTGTGTTTAATAGCTGAGAAATACTCCACTGTTTAAATATACCACATTTACTGTATCCCTTCTTTGGTTGAGGGACATCTGGGTTGTTTCCCACTTTTGGCTATTATAAATAAGTTTACCATGATCATTGTGGAGCATATGACCTTGTTATATGTTGGGGCATCTTTTAGGTATATGCCCAGGAGGGGTATAGTTGAGTCCTCTGGTAGTACTATGTCCAATTTTCTGAGGAGCCTCCATACTGATTCCCAGAGTGGTGGTACCAGCTTGCAATCCCACCAACAAGGGAAAAGTATTGCTCTTTCTCTACATCCTCAAGAGCATCTGCTGTCACCTGAATTTTTGATCTTAGCCATTGTGACTGGTATGAGGTGGAATCTCAGGGTTGTTATGATTTGCTGAGGATGTTGAACATTTTTTTAGGTTCTTCTCGGCCATTCAAATTCCTCAGTTGAAAATTCTCTGTTTAGCTCTGTTCTCCATTTTGTGATAGGGTTATTTGGTTCTCTGGAGTCTAACTTCTTGAGTTATTTGTATATAGGATCTTAGACCTCAGATGTAGGATTGGTAAAGGTTTTTCCCAATCTGTTGGTTGCTGTATTCTCCTATTGATAGTGTCCTGTGCCTTACAGAAGCTTTTCAGTTTCATGAAGTCCCATTTGTCTATTGCTGATCTTAGAGCATAAGCCACTGGTTCAGGAAATTTTCTCCTGTACCCATGTGTTCAAGGCTCTTCCCCACTTTCTTCTGTCTTAGTTTCAGTGTATCTGGTTTTATGTGGATATCCTTGATCCACTTGGACTTGCACTTTGTACAAGGAGATAAGAATGAATTAATTTGCATTATTCTACATGCTGACCGCCAATTTAACCAGCACCATTTGTTCAAAATGCTGTCTTTTTATCCACTGGATGGGTTTAGTTCCTTTGTCAAAGAACAAGTGACCATAGGTGTATGGGTTTTCTTCTGGGTCTTCAGTTTCATTCCACTGATCTACCTGTCCATCTCTGAACCAATACCATGTGGGTTTTATCACTATTGCTCTGTAGTGCATTTTGAGGTCAGGGAAGGTCATTCTCCTAGAAATTCTTTTGTGGTTGTTGTTGTTATTTTTTCTATTGGATATTTTATTTATTTATACTTCAAATGTTATCCCCCTTTCCATTTTCCCCTCCAAAAACCTCTTATCCTATTTCCCCTCCCTGGTTTATGAGGGTGTTCCCCCACCCACATACCCACTCCTGCCTCCCCAGCCTGGCACTCCCTACACTGCAGTATTAAGCCTTTACAGTACCAAGGGCCTTTTCTATCTTTGATGCCTGACAAGGCCATCCTCTGCTACATATTCAGCTGAAGACATAGGTCCCTCCACATGTACTCTTATGTTAGTGGTTTAGTCCCTGGAAGCTCTGGGTGGTTTGGTTGGTTGATATTGTTGTTCTTCCTATGGGGTGCAAACCACTTCAGCTCCTTCATTCCTTTCTCTAGCTCTTCCATAAGGGACCCCATGCTCAGTCTAATAGTTAGCTGCAAGCATTTACCACTGTATATGTCAGGCTCTGGCAGCCTCTCAGCAGACAGCTGTATCAGGCTCCTGTCAGCAAACACCTCTTGGCATCCACAATAGTGTCTGGATCCCCAGGTGGAGCAGTCTCTGGATGACCTTTCCTTCAATGTCTGCTCCAAACTTTGTCTCTGTATATCCCCTTGTGAGTGTTTTGTTACCTGTTCAAAGAAGAAGAGAAGCATCTACACTTTAGTCTTCCTTCTTTTTCAGCTTCGTGTGGTCTGTGAATGGTATCTTGGGTATTCCAAACTCTTGGGCTAATATCAACTTAACAGTAAGTGCAGTGCATATTATGTGTCTTCTTTTGTGACTGGGCTATCTCACTCAGGATGGTACTTTCTAGTTCTATCTATTTGCTAAGAATTTCATGAAGTCACTGTTTTAATAGCTTAGTAATACTCCATAATGTAAATAAACCACAAATTATAAAAAAAAAAAAATTAAAGAAGGACACGCCATACTCATCAAAGGAGAAATCTACCAAGATGAACACTCAGTTATGAACATCTATGCTTCAAGTGCAAGGGCATCTACATTCATAAAAGAAACTTTACTAAAGCTCAAAGCACACATTGTACCTAACACAGTAATAGTGGGAGACTTCAACTCCCCACTCTCATCAATGGACAGATCATGGGAAGAGAAATTAAACAGAGACAAAGTGAAACTAACAGTAGTTATGAAGCAAATGGATTTAGCAGATATCTATAGAACATTTCAACCTAAATCAAAAGAATATACCTTCGTCTCAGCACCTCATGGTACCTTCTCCAAAATTGACCACATCATTGTTCACAAAACAGCCTTTGACAGATACAAGAAGATTGAAACTATCCCACTAATCCTATCAGATCACCAAAGACTAAGGCTGATTTTCAATAACAACATAGAGAAGAGAAAGCCCACATACACATGGAAGCTGAATAACACCCTACTCAATGATAACTTGGTCAAGGAAGAAATAAAAAAAGAAATTAAAGACTTTTTAGAAGTTAATCAAAATGAAGGCACATCATACTCAAACTTATGGGATACAGTGAAAGCAGTGCTAAAAAGCACACTCATAGTTCTGAGTTCCACCAAAAAGAAACTGGAGAGAACATACACTAGCAACTTGATAGCATATCTGAAAGCTCTAGAACAAAAAGAAGCAAATATACCTAAGAAGAGTAGACATTTGGAAATAATCAAACCCAGGGTTGAAATCAAACAAGTAGAAAAAAAAACTATACAAAGAATCAACAAAAAAGGGAGATGATTCTTTAAGAAAATCAACAAGATAGATAAATCCTTAGCCAGATTAACCAGAAGGCACAGAGACAGTATCCAAATTAACAAAATCAGAAATGAAAAGGGAGATATAACAACAGAATCTGAGGAAACTAAAAAAATCATCAGATCCTACTACAAAAGCCTACACTCAACAAAATTGGAAAATCTGGATGAAATGGACAATTTTCTAGACAGATACCAAATACCAAAGTTAAATCAGGATCAGATAAACTATCTAAACAGTCCCATAATCCCTGAAGAAATAGAAGCAGTAATTAATAGTCACCTAACCAAAAAAAGCCCAGGACCAGATGGGTTTAGTGCAGAATTCTATCAGATACTCAAAGAAAACCTAATACCAACACTCGTCAAATCATTCCACAAAATAGAAACAGAAGGAACACTACCCAATTCGTTCTATGAAGCCACAATATACTTATACCTAACCTACACAAAGACCCAAGAAAGAAATAGAAGTTCAGACCAATTTCCCTTATGAATATCAATGCAAAAGTACTAAAAATTCTTGCAGACCTAATCCAAGAACACATCAAAGCAATCATTCACCATGAACAAGTAGGCTTCATCCTAGGAATGCAGGGATGGTTCAATGTAATCTATTATATAGACAAACTCAAAGGATAAAAACATGATAATCTCATTAGATTCTGATAAAGCATTTGACAAAATTCAACACCCTTCATGGCAAAGGTCTAGGAGAGATCAGGAATTCAAGGACCATACCTAAACATAGTAAAAGCAATATACAGCAAACTAATAACCAATATCAAACTAAATGGAGAGAAACTTGAAGCAATCCCACTAAAATCAGGGACTAGACAAGGTTGCTTGCTCTCTCTCTCTCTCTCTCTCTCTCTCTCTCTCTCTCTCTCCCCTTATTCAATGTTTTATTCAAAGTCCTAGCCAGAGCAATTAGAAAACAAAAGGAAGTCAAAGGGATAGAAATTGGAAAGGAAGAAGTCAAAATATCACTATGTGCACTTGATATGATAGTATATTTAAGTGACTCCAAAAATTCCACCAGAGAACTCCTACAGTTGATAAACAACTTCAAGAAAGTAGCAGGATATAAAATTAACTTAAACAAATCAGTAGCCTTCCTCTACTCAAAGGATAAACAGGCTGAGAAAGAAATTAGGAAGCCACACCCTTCACAATGGTCACAAATTATATAAAATACCTTGGTGTGACTCTAACCAAGCAAGTGAAAGATATGTATGACAAGAACTTCAAATCTCTGGAGAAAGAAATCAAAGAAGATCTCAGAAGTTGGAAAGATCTCCCATGCTCTTGGATCAGTAAGATTAACATAGTAAAAATGGCCATCTTGCTGAAAATAATCTACAGATTCAATGCAATCCCCATCAAAATTCCAACTCAATTCTTCACAGAGATAGAATGCAAAATTCTCAACTTTATCTAGAATAACAAAATATCAGGGTAGCATAAACAATCCTCAACAATAAAAGAACTTCTGGGGTAATCACCATCCCTGACCTCAAGTTGTACTGCAGAGCAATAGTGATAAAAACCACATGGCATTGGTACAGAGACAGATCAATGGAATAGAATTGAAGATCCAGAAATAAACCCACATACTTACGGTCACTTGATATTTGACAAAGAAGCCAAAACCATCCAGTGGAAAAAAGACAGCATTTTCAACACGTGGTGCTGGTTCAGCTGGAGGTCAGTATGTAGAAGAATGCAAATGGATCCATTCTTCTCTCCTTGTACAAATCTCAAGTTCAAGTGGATCAAGGCCTTCTACATAAAACCAGATATACTGAAACTAATAGAAGAGCAAATGAGAAAGAGCCTCCTGAACACATGGGTTCAGGAGAAATTTCCTGAACAGAACAGCAATGGCTTATGCTCTAAGATCAACAATAGACAAATGAGAAGTCATAAAATGGCAAAGCTTCTGTAAGGTAAATGACACCATTAACAGGACAAATGGCAACCAACATATTAGGAAAAGATCTTTACCAATCCTAAATCCTATAAAGGGCTAATATCCAATATATACAAATAACTTAAGAAGTTAGACTCCAGAGATCCAAATAACCCTATTAAAATTGGTGTACAGAGCTAAACAAAGAATTCTCAACTGAGGAATCTTGAATGGCCAAGAGGCACCTAAAGGAATGTTTAACATCTTTAGTCATCAGGGAAATGCAAATCAAAGTAACCCTGAGAGTCTATCTCATAACAGTCAGTATGGCTAAGATCAAAAACTCAGGTGTCAGCAGATGCTGGCGACAATGTGGAGAAAGAGGAATATTCCTCCCTTGTTGGTGGGATTTCAAGTTGCTACAACCAATCTGGAAATCAATCTGGAGGTTCCTCAGAAAATTGGACATAATACTACCTGAGGACTTAGCTATACCACTCCTGGGCGTATACCCAAAGATGCTCCAACATATAATAAGGACACATGCTCCACTATGTTTATAACAGCCTTATTCATAATAGTCAGAAGTTGTAAAGAACCTAGATATCCTTCAACTGAGGAGTAGATACAGAAGTTCCTTTATTGTTGAGAATTGTTTTGGCTTTCCTGGTTTTTTATCATTCCAGACATATGTGAGAATTGCTCATTCTATCTCTGTGAAGAATTGAGTTGGAATTTTAATGGGGATTGCTTTCGATCTGTCTTTACTTTTGGTAAAATGGCCATTTTTACTATGTTAAGCCTACTGATCCTTGAGCATGGGAGATCTTTTCATCTTCTGAAATCTTCCATTGCTTTTGTCAGAGACTTGAAGTTCTTGCCATACAGATTTTTCACTTGCTTGGTTAGAGTCATGCCAAGAAACTTTCCATTATTTTTGACTATTATGAAGGGTGTTATTTTCTTAATTTCTTCCTCAGCCCATTTATCCACTGTATAGAGAAAGGCTACTGATTTTTTGTTGTTATTTATTTTATAACAAGCCACTTTCTTGAAGTTGTTTTTCAGATATAGGAGTTCTCTGGTAGAGTTTTTGAGGTTCCTTATGTGTACTATCATATCAGCTGCAAATAGTGATCTCTTGACTTCTTCCTTTCCAATTTGTATCCCTTCTACCTCCTTTTTTTTTTTTTTGTCTAATTGCTCTAGCTAGAATTTTGAGTACCATATTGAATACATGGGGAAAGAGTGGGCAACCCTGTCGTGTCCCTGATTTCAGTGTATTGCTTCATGTTTCTCTCCTTTCAATTGCTCTTTGATTGCTGCATATTGATTTTGTTATGTTTAGGTATGTGCCTTTAATTCCTGATCTTTCTAAGACTTTTAACATGAAATGGTGTTGTATTTTGTCACAGTTTTTTTTTCAGCATCTAATAAGATGATTATGTGATGTTTTGTCTTTGAGTTTGTTTATATAGTAGATTATGTTGATGATTTTCCATATATTGAACCATTCTTGCATCACTGGAATGAAGCCTACTTGATCATGTTGAATGAACATTTTGATGTGTTCTTGGACTTGGTTTTGGAGAATTTTATTGAGTATTTTTGCATAGATATTCACGAGCAAGATTGTTCTGATTTTCTCTTTGTTTTTTTTTTTTTGGGGGGGGTGTCTTTGTGTGGCATGGGTATCAGTGTAGCTGTGGCTTCATTGAATGAATTAGGTATTACTCCTGTTTTTATTTTGTGGAATAGTTTGAGAAGTATTGGTATTAGGTCTTCTTCAAAGGTCTGATAGAATTCTGCACTAAAACCATCTGGCCCTCAGAGATTTTAGTTGGGAGACTTTTAGTGACTGATTCTATTTTCTTAGGTGTTATGTGATTGCTTAGATAGATTATCCAATCCTGATTAAACTTTAGTACCTGGTATTTGTCTAGAAAGTCATCCATTTCATCTAGATTTTCCAATTTTGTTGAATGAATGCTTTTGTAGTATTATCTGATAATTTTTTGAATTTCTACAGTTTCTGTTGTCATGTATTTCTTTTCATTTCTGTCTTTGTTATTTTGTACACTGTCTCTGTGCCCTTTAGTGAGTTTGGCTAAGGGTTTATCTATTTTACTGATTTTCTCAAAGAACCAGCTCTTATTTTCCTTGATTCTTTGCATTGTTCTCTTTGTTTCTAATTGGTTGATTTCTTTCTGTTCTAGAGATTTCAGGTATGCTGTCAAGCTGCTAGTTTATTCTCTCTCCAGTTTCTTTTTGGTGGCACTCAGAACTATGAGTGTGCCTCTTAGTATTGCTTTCATTGTGTCCCATAAGTTTGGGTATGTTGTGCCATCATTTTTATTAAATTCTAAAAAGTCTTTAATTTCTTTATTTCTTTCTTGACCAAGTAATAATTGAGTAGAGAGTTAACCAGTTTTCATGAGTATGTGAGCTTTCTGTTGTTTTTGTTGTTATTGAAGACCAGCTTTAGTCTGTGGTGATTTGATAGAATGCATGGGATTTTTCAATCTTCATGTATCTGTTGAGGCTTGTTTTGTGTCCAATTATATGGTCAGTTTTGGAGACAGTACCATGAGATGCTGAGAAAATTGTATATTCTTTTGTTTTAGAATGAAATGTTCTGTATACATCTGTTAAAACCATTTGGTTCATAATTTCTGTAGTTTCACTATGTCTCTGCTATTTTTTGTCATGATCTGCCCAATGCCGAGATTGGTGTTTTTAAGCCTCTTACTATTATTGTGTGAAGATGAATGTGTGTTTTCAGCTTTTGTAACTTTTTTTTTTACAAATATGGGTACCCTTGCATTTATAGCACAGATGTTTATTATTGAGAGTTCATCTTGTTGGATTTTTCCTTTGATGACTATGAAGTGTCCTTCCCCTTATTTTTTGATAACTTTTGATTGAAATTCCATTTTATTGGCTATTCCAGCTTTTTTCATGTGAACATTTGCTTGGAAAAATTTTCCAACCTTTTAGTCTGAAACAGTATCTGTCTATGCAACAAAATGTTTAGAAATCCAGTCTGTTAGCTTCTCTCTCTCTCTCTCTCTCTCTCTCTCTCTCTCTCTCTCTCTTTCTCTTTGGAGAATTAAGTCCATTAATATTGAGAGATATTAAGGACCAATGATTGCTATTTCCTGTTATTTTTGTTGTTAGAGATGGTATTATGTTTCTGTGGTTCTCTTCTTTTGGGTTTGTTGTGAGAAGATTAATATCTCGGTTTTTTGTTGATGTGGTGTTCCTCTTTGTTTTGGAGTTTTCCTTCTCCAAAACAAAGGAGGTAGGTTTGGTCTGGTGGAAAGATATTGTTTAAATTTGGTTTTGTCTTAGCAAATCTTGGTTTCTCCATCTACGGTGATTAAGAATTTTGCTGGGATTAGTAGCCTGGGCTGGGATTTGTGTTCTCATAGGGTCTGTATGACATCTGTCCAATATCTTCCTGAATTTAGAGTCTCTGTTGAGATGACTGTTGTATTTCTGATAGATCTGCTTTTTATGCTACATGGTCTTTTTTTCCCTAAACCAATTTTAATATTCTTTCATTGTTCTGTGCATTTAGCATTTTGATTATTATGTGACAAGATGAATTTCTTTTCTGTTCCAATATATTTGGTGTTCTGTAGGCTTCTTGTACATTTATGACCAGCTCTTTCTTTAGGTTAGGAAAATTTATGAAGTAATTTCAAAATAATTTTGCATTATCTTGTGCAAAGGAGTGAATGATTGCAAGGGTGATACTTAGAAATTACCAAGGAATCCAGCATAGTGATGTTTGACTTCATACCTAGTTCAATGGAATATGTTAAAATATGCCTCAGGCAAGTCTGACAAAACTGCAAGAGGATTCCTTGACATAGTGACTCATCATGTCTCCAAATGAGAAGTGTTTGCTGAGAGGGCTAATATTTTAAAATGAACATAAAACTCACTGTTAGAGAGTCTCTCCATGTCTTCAGATTTCCAAAACTGCTCAGCTACCTTGCCATTCTTGGCCTTGGAAATTGCCAATTCCAGGAAATACACTGTACCTGTCATTGCTTACATAAGCCTCAAGATTTTATCAATCTTATTTGAGTGAGTACTCCTGCCCAATCAAGTCTCTGACTGATTAGGCTATTTTGTGTTGAGATTCACCTAAAATTCTGGATTCAAGATATGCCAGCTGTGTAACCAGAGTATCATTATTTTAGCCTCAATGTCACCCACATATTGTAGAATATGAAGGACACCCATGTACACATACACACCACATACACACACACTAAGAGAGAAAGAGAGAGAGAGAGAGAGAGAGAGAGAGAGAGAGAGAGACTATGTTTTGGTATAGGCTATGGTTTTAGTACATGTGATTAACTATTTTCATTTCTGTGTTTAATGCTATCATATTGAATAAAGTATGTATGTAAAATATTGCCCAGAGTGAGGAATCTCATGCCTAGGAAGAGAGATAAATTTATATAATTGAACAAAATGGAACCAGAAGAAAGCAAAAGACTATAGGAGACCTTAAAGTTGGTAGTTGAACAGAATGTCTCCAATGATAAGTGAGTGACAAAGGTGCTGGCAGTATGGAACTCCCTAGGGTTCATAACTGAGAGTTTTGAAGAGGAGATGGGCCTTGAGGTATATCTTAAAGTACAGGGATGTAATAATACATCCCAGGGAGCTAAGGATACACAGAACAATGATCAGGGGGAAAAGACCACTTCTAAGACTCTTGATGAAGCCTTTTTTCTTAAAAGAATCTCTTCATCTAAAATCCCACATTCAGTTCCCAGGAAGGGAATTTATTTATCTGTGTATTCATGTGTTGTTTGGACATTTAAAGGGGCACTTAAAGACAGAGATTATATATTTTTTCATACTTTATTTATATTTCAAATGTTCTCCTATATAGATCTCCCCTTTGGAACCTCCCCATTCCCTACCCCCACCCCTGCTACTATGGGGGTATTCCCCCAACTACCCACACACCCACTCTCATCTTCCCTCCTTGGCATTCTCCTATACTGGGGGATCTAACACCCTCAGGTCCAAGGACCTCTCCTCCCCCTGATGGCTAACAAGACCCTCCTCTACCGCATATGTGGCCAACACCATGGGTCCCACCATGTATTTTCTTTGGTTGGTGATTCAGTCTCTGGGACTATCGAGAGGTCAGGCCAGTTGCCACTGTTGCTCCCTCCCTGGGGCTGCAAACTCCCTCAGCTCCTTCAGTCCCTTCTCCAAGTCCTCCATCTGTGACCTCACACTCAGCCCTATGGTTGCTGCAAAGTGACTCTTGGGTATTTCAAAATTTTGGACTAATAATCACTTATTAGTGAGTACATACCATGTTCATTCTTTTGTGACTGCGTTGCCTCGCTCAAGAAGATATTTTCAAGTTCCATCCATTTGCCTAAGAATTTCATGAAGTCATTGTTTTTAATAGCTGAGTAGTATTCCATTGTGTAAATATACCACCATTTCTGTATCCATTCCTCTCTTGAGAGACATCTGGGTTGTTTCCAGTTTCTGGGTATTATAAATATGGCTGCTATGAACATAGTGGAACATGTGTCCTTATTACATGTTGGAGCATCTTCTGGGTATATGCCCAGGAGTGGAATAGCTGGATCCTCAGGTAGTAGTATGTTCATTTTTCTGAGAGTCTGCCAAACAGATTTCCAGAGAGATTGGATCAGCTTGCAATCCCACCAGCAATGGAGGAATGTTCCTCTTTCATCACATCCTCGCCAACTTCTGCTGTTACCTGAGTTTTTGATCTTAGCCATTCTGACTGGTGTGAGGTGGAATCTCAGGGTTGTTTTGATTTGCATTTCCCTGATGACTAAGGATGTCGGGCATTTCTTTAGATGCTCTGTTCCCCATTTTCTGATAGGGTTATTTGGATCTCTGGAGTCTAGCTTCTTGAGTTCTTTGTATATCTTGGATATTAGCCCTCTATAAGATGTAGGATTGGTAAAGATCTCTTACCAGTCTGTAGGTTGCTGTTTTGTCCTATTTACAGTGCCCTTTGCCTTACAGAAGCTTAGTAATTTTATGAGATCCCATTTGTCAATCCTTGATCTTAGAGCACAAGCCATTGGTGTTCTGTTCAGAAAGTTTTCCCCTGTGCCCATGTGTTTGAGATTTTTCCTCACTTTCTCTTTATTAGATTCAGTGTATCTGGTTTTATGTGGAGGTCCTTGATACACTTGGACTTGAGCTTTGTACAGGGAGATAGGAATGGATCAATTCACAATCTTCTACATGTAGACCACCAGTTGAACCAGCACCATTTGTTGAAGATGGTGTCTTTTTTCCACTGGATGGTTTTAGCTCCTTTGTCAAAGATCAAGTGACCATAAGTGTGTGGGTTCAATTCTGGGTCTTCTATTTTATTCCATTGATCTACCTGCCTGTCACTGTACCAATACCATGAAGTTTTTATCACTACTGCTCTGTAGTACAGCTTGAGGTTAGGGAGGCTGATTTCCCCAGAAGTCCTTTTATTGTTGAGAATAGCTTTTGCTATCCTGGGCTTAATACCAATACTCTTCAATGTATTTCACAAAATAGAAACAGAACAAACACTACCCAATTCATTCTATGAGGGCACATTTACACTGATACCAAAACCCCACAAAGACCCAACAATAAAAGAAAACTTCAGACCAATTTCCCTTATGAATATTAATGCAAAAGTACTCAATAAAATTCTTGCAAACCGAATCCAAGAACACATCAAAATGATCATTCACCATGATCAAGTAGGCCTCATCGCAGGGATGCAGGGATGGTTCAATACACAGAAATCCATCAATGTAATCCGCTACATAAACAAACTCAAAGAAAAAAACCACATGGTCATTTTGTTAGATGGTGAAAAAACCTTTGACAAAATTTAACTTCACTTCATGATAAAAGTTTTGGAAAGATCAGGAATTCAAGGAGCATACCTAAACATAGTAAAAGCAATATACAGTAAACCAATGGCCAACATCAAGCTAAATGGATAGAAACTCGAAGCAATCCCACTAAAATCAGGGACTAGGCAAGGCTGCTCTCTCTCTCCTTATCTATTCAATATAGTACATGAAGTTCTAGCTAGAGCAATTAGACAACAAAAGGAGGTCAAAGGGATACAAACTGGAAAGGAAGAAATCAACATGTCACTATTTGCAGATGATATGATGGTATACTTAAGTGACCAGAAAAACTCCACCAGAGATCTGCTACAGCTGAGAAACTCCTTCAGCAAAGTGGCTGGATACAAAATTAACTCAAGCAAATCAGTAGCCTTCCTATACTCGAAGGATAAACAGGCTGAGAAAGAAATTAGGGAAATGACACCCTTCACAATTGTCACAAACAATATAAAGTGTCTTGGTGTGACTCTAACCAAACAAGTGAAAGATCTGTATGATAAGAACTTCAAATCTCCGAAGAAAGAAATCGAAGAAGACCTCAGAAGATGGAAATATCTCCCATGCTCACGGATTGGCAGGATTAGTATAGTTAAAATGGCCATCCTGCCGAATGCAATCTACAGATTCAATGCAATCCCCATCAAATTCCCAATTCAATTCTTCATAGACTTAGAGAAATTCTCAAATTCATATGGAATAACAGAGATTTTAATTTGTATTATTATTTTCTATTGGATAAATAGATTCAAAATGTCCAATATAGAAATTTTTGTTTTCAGTTAAAAATGTAGATCTGTAATATTAAAAAATGAAGTAAATATTTCCAATTTGTGTTTGGAAGATAAAAATTTACAGACATCATCTGGGGGAATGGTGATAAAGGCAAATTTATATTATAAGAAGTGATTTACTACATATCTGACGTTAGTTCCTCAGGACTTAATTTACTAAATGAAAGATGACCCAACAGATCTTGTTGAGAAAAGGAAAGGGACAACGGGTGATTATGTGCATATTTCTGGGTCAGTATTTCTTCACATTTTACACTTGTCACAAACTCTTAGTGCGTCCCCTCAACAAAAAGGTTTTGTTCTTCATTTAGATCCATATATTGTCTTCTTCATTGCTGACACATCTCAACAGATTTCCAGGCTTAAAGTCCTCAAGCATATCCACAGAAGAAGCAACCAAGCCCCGGTTCATTAAGTGCACTCCAGTGTGCAGCCTCACTGTCAATCTCCTGGTTCAAGCTCAATCTCTCATGCTGTGAAATTTATACATAGGCCACCTGAGCCTGAGACAGAAGATACTGATGCCTAAACTTCTTGAGCTTTTCCAAAACAGATAGCAATGACAATTGCACATTAAATCCCTCACAGAAGGATATCTGAAACTGCAACTGTAAATTATTGGCACTAACAATTATAGAGGTTTGTGACAGAGGTGACAGTGGATAATCCAATAAAGAATAGAGATTGCCCTGGTATGCTAGACCCACAAATTCTGATGAGAAAGTATAAAGCCTCTATTAAAGTAAAATATATTTGTCTTTCTCATTATTAATGTAACATTTAAATACACAAGGAGTTGAAAACCAACATATTCTAAGAAAGGTAATAATTAAGAAAAAAAACTGTAGAAAAATATAGTGCTTCCTTCCAAGATATAGTGGGGGAAATCTTATTGGATCTTGGGGAAGGGCATGGTTTTAAGAGGCAGTAATAGGTAAACAATACTCTCTGATGTTACTATGAGCATATATCAAGAAGACAAACACAATGCTTTAAAATAAATTGTACTTTAATCACTCTGGATCATCTTTGAAGCTTCACAAGAACTGGACTTAATATGTTTCTTGTTCAGTGATGACTTCAAATGGTACTTTAAAAGGAGGAAAGAATCACCATTAAATATTCTCACCTCAAGGAAGATTGTAGATATAATATGTGTTAAAGCATAAGGGACTAATCTCTGTGGATGATGCTGGCTGATGAGGTAAAAAAGCATTACTTAAGTATTTTTTAATATGAGATGCCCTGTTGAACAAGTTCATCTCAATCCAGGACTTTCCAAAAGTCACCCTGAAAGAAGTATCTTCCAAGATCCATTATTGTATTACATCATAATTACAGAGATGGGGCACTGTGATGTCCATTTATTGCTTCCCAGATGGTGCATATGCAGCTTTACAGTTTGCAGGCATCACTCATGAGCTGTTCCAAAGAATATATCCTGAGGCAGGTGCTCTGTGGAGACCCAACCCAGCCACTTGTACACTTAGATCTTATATCTTTATAGGAACACCCTCATCTGCATAAAGTCCTGATGAGGGATCCCTAATTAGAAAGAGATGTCTTCTTTTGTGTTACACGTTACCATGTTTGAAAATAACTGACCTTATAGTTCCTAGATTCTTTGCTTTGAAGATAAAATATTAACTAACAGATATCCATATCTCTGCCTGATGTCAAATACTAAATCAGCCACCAGTTGGGAGGTGAAATCAGAACGGTTGCTTGACTAGGGTGTTCTAGTTCTACGTTGATGTAGATGATGATCATTCTGTACATAAAATCAAACTAGACTGGGCATCACACTGAGAAAAATCCCAAGACCTAAAATCACAACAGAGGAATAAAACTCCAGTAAAATAACATAATGCAAAAGATTACAATAAATGAAACATTCTGCCTGAACTGCTTTCTTTCCACATAGTCTATGCTATATGGCTTCAAGGAACAGCAGAACATTAATTCTGAGACATCTCTTCTTTCCCAAATAAGTTCACTGTATCCTAACATGATTCCTAAGACAGAGATAACACATCATACATGTTCCCTGAGTAAGTAGAAATATGTACTACATTTTATCTAAGTTTCTCTTTTAATTGATGACTGAATTGTCTAGCCTCATTATGGTTTTAACATTGACAGGTACATTATGGACAAATGACATCATTTGAATAGACGCTTGCTTTCAAGTCAACAATATACCCACTATATCATTCTTAATATGTCTAATATTGGGACTAAGAGAACTAAATATGAACTTGCCAACAAAGTGCATTCTGTGTTAAAATGAGCTCACATTCATCCCCTATGATCCTCCCTAACAAATTAATGGGAGGGCTTTCTGATTTGGTTACAGTAAGCTGCTGTGACTGCAACTGAAGATGATCAGCAGGCTGTTCCATGAGTGTTTCTTATGAAGACATCAAGGTGCTCATGGAACAGGTAGTCATGGTCTCAACAGATTCATCTCAGGTTCTGGAGTAAAATATACACTATCTTACTTTAATTTGAACTTGGCCTTTGATTTGAAGAGTGAAAGAATCAATTTGTATCTTTGCGCCTCTGTATGCCTTTCCCTGTTTGTCTGATCTAAATCAAAATTATTGTTGTGGGTATTATGCCACCCATATTTCCCTTTCCTAGTTGAAATGTTTGAATTTTCCCCTAAAATGACAGATATTTACTGCCATGTTGATGCTTAGAGAGGCTCTAATAACTTGATGCACTGAACTCAGTCATGATTTTTAACTATGCTAATGTCAGTTCTAACCCACTTGGACTACATGTTTTCCAAATCTATTATTTAGGCTAGTAATTTAGAAAAAAACCATTATATTAATCCAACAACATGCTTGATTTGACTTTAGGAAAATCTTAGATTTTGTTTTTCATATAGCTCATGAAACAAAACAGTACTCAATATAGTTTGTTGTACATGGTAGTACATGTGGAGGAATAGAAACACTCCAATTTCTTTAAAATGAGACTAACACTCTTCTTATTAAACTGTCCCAATTTAAATTGTAAGTAAATTAAAATTGTAAGTAAACATAGGTGTTTATATATCATGATATTAGCACTACTGTTTTCATTACAATTTAGTAAAAGAATGTTACAAAGACATGACTACTCCTCAATACTGTACTTTCTATTGGAGAAAACATGGCTTTCATTAAACTCCACGAATGCAAATCACTCAATTTCCATGTCTACTTTGTCTTTTTGTAAAATAGAGTAAATCTAATATCCATGGGGCATATACATTGTGGGAAGGACACTGTCTCGAGCCTGTTACAAGCTTGTTAAGAAGCCTTATACACGGAATGATTAAAAACGTACAGTTTTTATACCAGAAAAGTTAAGAAAAAATGATATCTGTGTGTACTTATAATTTTGTAATAAATATTTAATACAATATTAACAAAAATATGCTCAATAAAAGTAATTATAAATATTTTAATTTTAAATATTGCCTAGTTTTAGAATGCAAACAAGTTTCAGAATGATGACTCCACCAGCCTTCCCTCTTTTCTTATCAGCCAACCTCTATGATAATATTGGAGAAGTCACAAAGTCAGGTCCCTGGAGAGAGAAAATACTCCTACCTCCTGAAAGAGAGATAGAGTGAAAGAGAGGGAGAGAGAGGGAGGCTCTTTTTAAACAGTCACTTTTCAATCGATGATAAGTAAAGATGGAGCAGAAAAGGCTCTCTTTTGTTTCTGCCTGATTTCTCTGTTGTTTCTTGTTTACATTCTTTCAGTTGTGTTTTCATTGTTATTTGACATTTGTCGTTTTCTTGAATTGGTTTTGATGGCTAATTACAGAGACTATTCAGTTATTTAAAGTCCATCTTACAATAGATAACACCAGCTGCATTTCTATTGTTCCAAGGTTTTGCATTCATCTCTTGACCCATCAGTTACAATGTGCTGGAGAATGATGTAATTACAACACACTGGCTTTTCTAGCTGTGATATTTGGAGTAATGCAGTCTGCAGATGTAACTGACTCTAACACTTCATCTTGCCTTGCTGTGGTGAAATTAGTTTTATGGGCTGCCTTAGCTCCCAGGGAAAGAGAACAGCCAACTGGATGGGTTGCTAATTGAGAAATTATGTAAGTTCTATGCCTCATTCACATAGTCACATTCTCCTCTTATTTCCTCCTGATATCCTGGAGCTTCTGCTCACTTTTCCATTGGCCTTAATTTTCATTTTGTACTGTTATTTTCAAGTAAGGCTAATGTATCCCTATCTTTTCTCCTTAATTTGTACTTCATTGGAAGTGGGTAACTCCAAACACTGAAGTGTCAACTTCTTTGAGAAAAGGTTAGTTAGTTACATAATAGCTTTTGAACACTGAATATTTTCAACATACATTGAATATCCAAACATGCATGCATTCTTATAGATATGTCTATATAGCTACTTAATAAAAATTATTTTATAACTATGGTAAAACAGATTTTTCACAAAGAAGAAAATGATACTTGTGTCAAATGCATGTGAACACATTGTATAATTTGGTTTCATTGGTCTAATTTAAATTTTTTTCATTGATGTTCTTAGGAGCTATTGAATGCTATTAAATCTGGAAAGGATTAAGAAAAACATAATTTAATCAATTTATTTATGATTTCACTAGTAATTATTATGTCAGCACATACAATTTCCTTAAAATGAAAACTCTTAGCATACATCAATTGATTCCACATAGCATGTGTCTTAGGGTTTCCTTTGCTATGAACAGATACCATGACCAAGACATCTCTTATAGAGGACAGCATTTAATTGGTGCTGGCTTAAAGGTTCAGAGGTTCAGTCCATTGTCAAGGCAGGAAGCATTGCAGCATCCAGGCAAGTATGGTGCTGGAAGAGGTGAGAGTTCTATATCTTGATCTGAGGTCAGCCAGGAGAAGACTGTCTGGAATACAGATATGTGCATGAATTATTCAGAGAAAATGTAAGTACAATGCAAAAAGTGTGGTTTCCAGAGTTGAGAAGGTAAGCCATTTGTAATACCTGCCTAAATAAGATGACTACATCTTAACTTAATGGATACTCTGCTTTCCTCAGAGTGACAAATTCCTACAACAATTAAAAAATCAGCAATGAAAATTGAGGATCAGAAAAACAGATTTCTTAAAACTTTAGTTACCATGTAACACAAATTAAAGGGTCGGAATCCAACAAAGGTCTCTGGGGAAAGAAAAACTACAAAAGACTCAGAAGTATCATCAGGAAGAATCATCTTGAGTTCTAATTGTGCTCAATGTGCACTAAAGTAGAACTAAAATCCAGTCCACTGTTCGGTTTCTTCATATTCTGAGAGGTGAATTAGCTTTAATAAAAAGCAAGCTACTTGTGGTTTAATCTTTCTTCATTTCTTCAGAGAGAAGATGAAAAGGACATGTATCTCTCACAGAAAGTACGTATAAATGAAAGAACCATCAGAAGAGCAATCGAGACTAAAGAGAAATGAAAAAGAAGTTGATATGATTTTATAAACAATAGTAACTATGAACAATTTCTGTGGCAACTACAACTGAGAATAACCACACTGGACAGGAAGGAAGCTAGCATTGAAATAGAATGATCATGACAAGTTACAAAGCATATGGTAAACTGATAACACTCTCAGAATGAGAAACAATTCACTCATTTTTCATTGTTTGAGGATTTTATATCAAACAATCCCAAAGCATATTGGTAAATTTTACATCAAACAATCCTAAGTTTTGTAATCTTTACTCCATATGTATGCTAATTTTTGATGAACCAGTTTTAAAGGTTCTAGAAGGCAAAAGGACAATGAATTTGGTAACCAGCACAGACCAATGCTCCACTCAAATAGTACAGTAAACAAAATGTTTTTGATATGCTTTCGAAAGATTATGTTTCCGTGGAAGGGGGATGGATATCCTTGAGTATGGAGGAGACTTCATTTCAGGGGGGATTAACTTGAGAGTTAACAAAGCTTCAGCTGAGTTCCTGTCTCAGGCTTCACACATGGATATAGAAAGGAAATTTAAAGGAGAGTTTAGACTGATTAGAAGTCAAGCTCCTAAGAAAAGCAAAACCCTAGAGGGCACCAGTGTGAGGTTTGCTACTAAGGCTGCCCATGGCCTGACACCCCCCCCATACTCCTAGAGACTGATCCACCAACCAAGGAATACACATGGAGGGACCCATGGTGCTGGCCACAAATGTGGCAGAGGAGGGTCTTGTTGGTCATCAGGGGAAGGAGAGGCCCTAGATCCCCCAGTACAGGAGAATGCCAAGGAGGGAAGATGAGTGTGGATGGGTAGGTGGGTGGGAGAATACCCCCCATAGTGGCAGGGGAATGGGGGAGGAAATGGGGAAGTTCCAAAGGGGAGATTTGGAGAGGGGGAAACATTTGAAATGTAAATAAAGTAGGAAAAAAAAAGAGTTGTTTTGCTAATGTTGTTTTTTCTTTTTTTCTTTGTTCCTTTGTTTCAGTTTAGACAGGAATTGGATCAACAACTGGGTAAAACCTGAGGCACTCTTTATTGAGATTGGTTGAAACTTGGAACATGTCTTGAGCTCAGCCAACTGGAGAACTTTGTACACTGCATGTGGCCCTTTAACCTAACTAGAGAAAGGGTCATGTTCCAATCGAATCAGACAAGGTTGACACCCACCCTGCTCATTTCTGACTCCTGCTTTGTCTCCTGCTCACCAAATCTTTCTGAATTTCAAGCCAGGCTTACTCAGAGCCCTTTTCCTCCTGGAATCTGATCAGCTGGATGTTTTCATTCTCAGCTTTAAGCTCTTTTGTTTCTCATCTCTGGTGTCCCTATTTTGCTGTTGATAAGTCTTGCAAATAACCTATGCAAGACCCAAAAGGTCCATAACATCTGAATGAAAATCTTAGATCAGGTGCATTGAAAGGCTAATTTCTTCTTGGAAGAAAGGAGTTTTAAAAGGTACTTTCATGTAATTCTTACACACAGCCTAATTTTTGGCTATCGATAATTTAGTTTATGCTTTTTAGACCTGTTTAACGTGTTTTGACGTTAAACAAACAACTTTAAGTTGTCTAGAGTTTTGTTATTTTGTTTTGTTTTTTATAGTACATCAGTACACTATTCTTTATACTTTGTACATACATAAGTGGAGGTGCAGGGTACAACCAGTTGTCTAAGGCTGTGGAAGGAGCACGGAGCAGGTATCCAGCCACAGCTTCTCTTCACTTCATCATGGATGCCACAGGGAATGGCTCCATCCACAAACTTGCTCACAGGATAATGGGTTCAATGAATAGAGTTTGTTTCTGAAGCCTGTTCCCATGTTACATAATGGACTGCTTGAGCACGCAGTCTTCTTGGGCAACCACAATGTTTTCTGAATTGTTATTTTTTTGAGAGTCCCCACATATATTTCATGGGTATTAAAATTTGGAAATAAAAACTTTTCATGCCCTAATCCCTCATGGAAAGAGTTTGAAATATTAATCCTAATCTTCAGTAAGAAAACTGGTGATACTGCAGAAAACAGTGAAAAATACAAACATTTTTATCCATTAAGTATCAGAGAAATGTTTCCTCAGTTGAGAATTCTCTGTTTAGCTCTGTTCTCCAGTTTTTGATAGGGTTATTTGGATCTCTGGAGTCTAGCTTCTTGAGTTCTTTGTATACCTTGGATATTGGCCCTCTATCAGAAGTAGGATTGGTAAAGATATTTTCCCAATCTGTAGGTTGCCGTTTTGTCCTATTTACAATGTCTTTTGCCTTACAGAAGCTTTGTAAATGTTCAACATCCTTACTCATCAGGGAAATGCAAATCAAAACAACCCTGAGATTCCATCTCATACCAGTCAGAATGGCTAAGATCAAAAACTCAGGTGACAGCAGATGTTGGCATGGATATGGAGAAAGAGGAACACTCCTCCATTGCTAGTGGGAATGCAAGATGATACAATCTCTCTGGAAATCAGTTTGTTGGACCCTAAGAAAAATGAACATAATACTACCTGAGGACCCAGCTATTCCACTCCTGGGCATATACCCAGAAGATTCTCCAACATGTAATAAAGACACATGTTCCACTATGTTCATAGCAGCCATATTTATAATAGCCAGAAACTGGAAACAACCCAGATGTCCCTCAACAGAGGAATGGATTCAGAAAATGTGGTACATTTACACAATGGAATACTACTCAGCTATTAAAAACAATGACTTCATGAAATTCTTAGGCAAATGGATGGAACTTGAAAATAACATCCTGAGTGAGGTAACACAATCACAAAAGAATGAACATGGTATGTGCTCACTGATAAGTGGATATTAGCCCAAAAGTTCAAAATACCCGAGTCACTTCACAGCAACAGTAGGGCTGAGTGTGAGGTCACAGATGGAGGAGTTGGAGAAGGGACTGAAGGAGCTGAGGGAGTTTGCATCCCCAGGGAGGGAGCAACAGTGGCAACTGGCCTGACCCCTTGATGCTCCCGGAGACTGGATCACCAACCAAAGAATACACATGGAGAGACCCATGATGCTGGCCACATATGCAGCAGAGGAGGGTCTTGTTAGACATCAGGGGGAGCAGAGGCCCTTGGACTTGAGGGTGTTAGATGCCCCAGTATAGGAGAATGTCAAGGAAGGATGAGGAGAGTGGGTGGGTAGGTGGGGGATTACCCCCATAGTGGCAGGGGTTGGGCGGGAGGGAATGGGGAGGTTCTAAAGGGGAGATCTAGAAAGGGGGAAACATTTGAAATGTAAATAAAGTGTGAAAAAAAAATAAAAAAGTATCAGAGAAGTGGATATTCTAAAGCAATATCAGTTTATTCTAAAGCAATATCAGACAGCATTCCAGTAAGAGGAACAATAAATCCAGGAGTAAAACTGAGTAAAAAGCCATATTTACCAATGTTTATCCTTTTTCTAGAATAGAAAATATCAAGAAGGGAGGTTTATTTGTGAACTCCCATACAAGGGGACTTAGTGGCGTCATTGGCTTGTAGATACTGTGCACAGTTCTCTCAGTCAATGCTGAGCACCCTCCCAAGTCTTTGTAGTAGTCAGGATTGTGTATCCAGTCAACAGTTCCTTAAGATTTTCCTCTAATTATCGGACTTCACCTTCAAAGGTATCTTTTTAAGGCAATACTGACAATTTCATGAGTTGACAAGTTATTTGTAACTTCTGCCTTGACGAAAATGAAATAGAAAACCCTCTCCTTTTCCTACTGTGAACTTTCTAGACAGTACAGACATGGTCAGCACAAGACTCTGAATGTTGGTGAAAAGGCATTTGGGCGAGAACCCTGTACCCTGAGAAATGATACAAAAAATATACTGGTTTTCTTTTTACCCACAACCTCATTTCATGTGGAAAAAACAATAGCAATTTCAAAAAAAGCACAACAAAACAAAATCAAAACCATAAAGTCTCTACTATTGTTAGTCAAAGAGCAAGCAAAATGTATCATAACAAAGGAAAATAAACCAAACAAATACAAATAAATACATGTAGCATTTCATTTATTCCAAAGTCTATAGAAAAACAAAACTCTAAAACTGAAAACAAAACCCAAACCACCTCATAGCCAAAAAGTGTTCTTTAGTACCTTGTACAAAAAGAGTTGGGTAAATAGCTTAGATTCTACCTTTATCAAAGTCTCTAGTCATTCCACTAGGTGGAATTAGGCAAAACAAAGAAGTGTTATTCAGGACTGACCTTTCAGATGAATAATACACTCCTGATGTGAGTGAAAAACAGTGGGGTGAGGCTAAGAACAAGGGGCATCTCTTCATCTTGTTGCAGTGATGTTGGACAAGGTCTAGTCAGGAGTCAGGAAGTTCATGCCGATGATGACTAGAGATAGTCCCCATGTTGTGGAAGGAGGTTACTTTATGATCAGTGATTCAGAGCCCCTTCTTCTTCAAGTTTATTTGGTATTTTAGAGGTTCCTGTCATTCATAGCAGTAACATCAATTCCACCCCAGATTGGCTTCAGTGGAGTAATGAAGAATTTGGGTTTCTGCTCCCAAATAGTATCGGGCAGAAATATAATTCATTTGTCCAGCATTTGAAAAACAGTGTGCTTAAACACAGTATTTAAATAATATTTATTCACAATAAAGCATCTAAATGTAAGGATTCCAATGGAGCAAGTAGTTATCATGCCAGGAAGCATGAGGAATCTGAATGAGAAATGAAAACTTGTCCAAATGTGGCTTAAAAATAAAATTATCTGACAAATGTTTTTAAATAGTCATAACAAAATACTTAAGAAAAAGCAATCGAGAATGTCCTTTTAATAAGTTTTAAAATAAAAACTATAAAATAAATATAAATTACAAATAAAAACTAAATGGAAAACTTAGAAATAAAAATGAACAAGATCAACAATAACAAACTCAATTCATGCTCTTCATAAAAGATATATAAAGACAGGGAAACAAGACAAACAATGGGAATTTCCTGGTCAAAACAACTAAGAAAGTAGATTATGAAAATAAAATAATTTCAGGAACAACGGAGAGTACAGAAAAAATTCAAACCAAAAGCAAGTTTTGACAAAGCAAGCTAGAGATAAATAACTCAGCAATTATAGATAAACCAATCTACAAATATCCATCCACAGAGAAACCATGGAAACCAGAAAGAAGTGTTATAAAGCAAAAGGGGGTGGGTGCCAACTTAGATTTTCATACTATTACTAAATTAAGGAGGAATTCTATTGGTCCTTAAAGAATGCACACAATGGCCAATTGCTAAACTTCTGGTTCTGATACTAAAGTAGAGTCAGGGTCCAATGATTGGAGGGAAATTGGTGAGATATAAATAAGTTACCTGGGCTATCATTGCAATCTCCTATGAACACATTATAAATACTAAAAAGTACCTGTTAAATTGAATCAGTCAGATTCAGCCATTAGCATAGTTTTAGAGGAGAAGTTACCATGACAATAAGGTTTGTCCCCCTGGATTGATGGAAGTTCAGTTCCAGCTCATAAAACTTCATGTTTTCCTTGAGTGACTCAAACTCTGGAATACATCTATGGAAAAGGAATTTTATCTGCACTACTGTTGGAAGTGACTGACATCCTGCCAATTCACTCTCAAGCCTCAGATTCACTTGTGATCCTAAAGTCTACTTTATAAAACCTGTTTCTGGAAATACTAGATTTTAGTTTCTTTAATATGTGTCTGAGCAGCAAGTGATAATATTTGCAAACCCCTTCAAGTCCAGTTGTTTTTAAATGTAAGCCAGTGTCTCATTACATAGTTATAGTTGGCTTGGAATTCTATGTATGAACCAGACTAGCCCTGGACTTGTGATTACCTTCCTGACTCTACCTTTCTAGTTTTGGGATTAAAAGTGTTGAATACATTCTTAATAGCTTAGTAGTATTCCATTGTGTAAATGAACCACATTTTCTGTATCCATTTTTCTGTTGTGGGACATCTGGTTGTTTCCAGATTCTGGCTATCACAAACAAGGCCTCCATGAACATAGTGGAACACGTGCCCCTATGGCATGGTGGGGCATCTTTTGGGTATATTCCCAAGAGTGGTATTGCTGGGTCTTCAGGTAGATCTATTTCCAGTTTTCTGAGAAACCTCCAGATTGATTTCCAGAGTGGTTGTACTGGTTTGTAATCCCACCAGCAATGAAGAAGTGTTCCTCTTTCTTCACACCCTTGCCAACATGTGATATCACCTGAGGTTCTGATCTTAGCCATTCTGATTGGTATAAGGTGGAATCGCAGGGTCGTTTTGATTTGCATTTCTCTGATCACTAAGGACTTTGGACATTTCTTTAGGTGTTTCTCAGCCATTTGAGATTCCTCTGTTGTGAATTCTTAGATTAATTCTATACTCCATTTTTTTGTTTGAGTTGTTTGGTGGTTAGCTTCCTGAGTTCTTTATATATTTTGAATATTGGCCCTGTTGGATGTGGGGTTAGTGAAGATTTTTCCTAATCTGTAGCTTGCTGATTTGTCTTTTTAACTATGTCTTTTGCTATACAGAAGCTACCCAATTTCATGAGGTCCCAACCACAAGGGGGAAGGGAGGGACCTGAGATGGAAAGGGGATGGGGGACAGAAAGGAGAACATGATTGGGTATTGGTTGTGTGAAAAGTACTGAAAGCCCTGCGGGCCAGCAGAAAGAAGAGAAACGTGCAACCTCGGGAGATAGGAGGTTGGGGTGACCCTCCAGAGTATACTAGAGACCTGGGAGGTTAGAGACTCTCAGGACTCAAAGCGAGGGACCTTAGAAGAAATGCCCTACATTGGAGAGAGTGGACTTGTAGAGTCCACCTCCAGCAGGAAGACAGGTCATCAAGTGAGGGATGGGGTTGCCATCCCACAGTCAAAACTCTGACCCATAATTGTTCCTGTCTGAAAGAACTACAGTGATAGAAATGGAAAGGAGCCTGAGGAAAAGAAGGTCCAGCGACAGGCCCAAAGTGGGAACCAGCTTAATGGGAGTCCCCAAGACCTGACACTATTACTGAGGCTATGGAGTGCTCACAAAAAAGGACCTATCATGACTGCCCTCTGAAAGACCCAACAAATAGCTGAAAGTCAGATGCAGATATTTGCACCCAACCAATGGACAGAAGATGCTAATCCCTGTGGTTGAATTAGGAAAAAGCTGAAAGAAACTGAAGAGGAGGGCGACCCTGTAGGAAGATCAGCAGTCTCAATTAGCCTGAACTCCCAAAGTCTCTCAGACAATGGACCACCAACCAGGCAGCATTCACCAGCTTATATGAAGCCCCCAACACATATACAGCAGAGGACTGTCAGGTCTGGGTTTAGTCAGAGAGAATGTACCTAAGCCTCAAGAGACTGGAGGCCCCAGGGTGTTTAGAGGTCCGATGGGGTGGGGGTGGGGGCAGGGGTGGAGGTGGGAATGGGGACATCATCGTGGAGACAGGGGGTAGGGGGTGGTATGGAATGTGGAACAGTTGGAGGATAATAAAATCCGGAGTTTGAAGAAAGAAAGAAAGAAAGAAAGAAAGAAAGAAAGAAAGAAGGAAGGAAGGAAGGAAGGAAGGAAGGAAGGAAGGAAAGAAGGAAGGAAGGAAGGAAGGAAGGGTGGACCACAAAGCATATCAATTTTTTCTGTATTGTTTCCTTAATTCTCTTAGAATAAGAAAACGGAAGAGTGACTCGAAGTGTCCACAAGAATGCAGTCCAGTCATCCTTAGAGATGGACAGAGTGAAATAATGAAAACTGAGTTGACCTATGATATACAAAGAACTGACTGATGCTGACATCCAGTTGGTGGGAAGGCAGTAACAGAAGGAAGAGATACCTTTAAAGGAGAAGGTTCCTGAGGGCGTAACTGAAGTGAAGATGCATATGTCCATGTTAATCTGGATTCAGTTCATTGGTATGGTTTGAATCCATTCTGCCTGTTTCTGTAGGGAAACACACGGTTACACAGGGTTATTGTTTCTCAAAGTCCAGTTTGGGAAAGGTTTAGCCGAGCTGTCACTGTGGCACTGCTGGGAGGTGGTGGGAACTCTCAGAGCTGGGTGTTAGTAGGAGATGATTCGCTCACTGTGGCCTGCCCTCCCGAGGAATAGGGAGTCTCCAGTCTCCTTCTTTCCCTGAAGATTGCTTCCAAGTTAGTATGTTAGTGGCTTTGATGTGCCAGCTTTTCTTCTTTGTGGTAAATGCTTCCCTGGATGCTTCAAAGTGACAGTTTCTTAGACTTACCTGAACTTGTGGTTCAAGAGAAAAACAGAAAATAAAACAAATCAAAACAACAACTAAAAAACAAAGAACAATCAACAAATATCAACCACCCAATAAACAACAAAAACAATAATACACCAGCAGTACCCCTACACATACTTATAGAAAACTATTATTTTCCCTTTATCAGTTGAAATGGTAGGGTTTTTTATTGTAACTGAGTGAGTTTTCAACTATATTTTTGAGATAGTATAGACTTGAAAGGGTGATGACTAATCTAAGTTTGACAATCAGAAACATTTAGTGAGAATTTATTGCTTTAGGTGTGTTTTTATTGTGTATTCAAGTATGCATTGCTTTATTTGTGTGGCATATGCACAAGCATATATTTAGGCGTACCTACATGTGTGTGAGTATGAATGGAGGCCAGAGAAGTATGAGGAATCACTCTCTTCTTGTCTCTACTTATCTTTCCTCAGCACAGGGGCTATGGATGGGTACATCTATGCCTGTTTTATTAAGTGGGACCTGGAGGTTTGAACTTAGGTCCTCATGTTTGCTTAGCAAGCACTCTCCCCCTCTCTGTATCCTCTCTGTTTATTTTTCATAATGGATTATTTAAAGTCTTTCCTTGTAATTACCACTGCATTAGTCAACTTGCAGCTAATTCCAGACTTAAATGGTTTGTAGCTCTTGGTGCCCTCTCCCTAGACTACAAGAGCACTTCTTAAGAAGTACTTTGCATCAGGTAATGGTCCCTAAGGAATTCAATGAACAATTTTAGTGTCTCTAGTAGATGAGATGCATCAGTTGAAAAACCAGGTAAAGGACATAATTATAAAATCACTTCCAAAGAGAACATGGTTTTTTAGACTTCCAAGTCAAGCAAACAAATAAACTCAGTTGGGGAGCTGGAAAACACAAATAATTTAAAAACATTATTCTTTTTCAACATCAAATGCTGGAGCAGTTTGTGGATTGTCTCAGGAAAGAAACATTTGCCTTACAGAGCTGTCACTGAATTACAAGCCTCAGGAGCACAACTCAGTTCAAATATAAGAATGGAGCACACTTGGTGTTAACACTCCAATCCCTGTGATTATAATCTAATGAATATGTTAGTGTTCTTTCCTATTGTGGGAGTACAGTTGAAGAATATGTAATTTGATGTCATTGTGATTTTACAAAAAGGAAGCTAAAAGTGATTTGCCTATTTTCAAATACGTTGCTAATCATTTGGAAGATGGTAGCAAATAGCTTGTGTGGGCTTCTGAATTTTTAAAGTAGGCCACCCATAGGACAGTTTTTGAAGGTTATAATTCATATTGGCTGTTAGAACAGGACAATGAATCTTTAAAGTCTTAGATCCAGGTATTACACTGAGTGGAGCACTGGGGAGGGGGAAGGGGTTCAAAGTATGAGCTACTAAAGAACTTCTACAAGGTTTTGTAGGTTCTACCTAAACCCATGTGTTTAATGTGAAAATTGAAAATGTTGATGGGGAAAATTCTAGTGTTTTACAAAGTAGATATTGGACTGTTATGGTTTTCCTATCTATCCAGTAAGTCTAGCCAATCAGCTTTGCAGAATTAATAGACTATTCTCTTTTTTTTCAAATAATAAACAGAAAATGTTACAGTCAGAAGAGTCCATTTTAAGATTCATACTTTAAAATGTCTAATTATGTGGATTTATGGTCTGCCTGTGGGCATGTGCACATCAAAGCAATTGCCCACAAGACCAGAGGCATTAGATTCTTCTGGAGCTGAGTTGTAAGTGGTTGTAAGCCACCCAATCTGGGTAGCTGGGATACAAACTTGGATCCCTCTGAAGAGTAATGTCTTCTCTTAACCATTCAGCCATCTCTCTAGGCTTCATAAAAAAATACCATTATCCATGCTTTAAGATTGCTAACCATGTGCCAATAAGATGGCTCAGAGGGTAAGAGGGCTTGCTGCCAAGGCTGATGATCTGATTCCATTCTTAGTGCCCCAGATGTTGGTGAAAGGAAAGAGATGATTTCTGTGTGTTCTTCTATGGCTTCCATAAACATGTGATAAAAATGCTTGTACACACACATACACACACATTCCATTAAAACAGAAACAAAATTCAAAGATAATTCATCTATTTCTGGAGGTTTCACTAACTAATTTGTATTTTGAAAATCTTTGGTTTGTTTGTTAAATTTTATTTTTGGCTTTATATTTTCCACTTTATTTAAAGGGGCAGGGAATGCTGCTGAACTCCTGGAGTGTGAATAAATTTTCTGTCATAATCCCAGCATCTTTGAAATATCCTCGTTTAAAGCCCTTTAAGCTTTAGTTTAGCCTCCTAACCTTCAGAACTGGAATAATAAATATGTATTCCCTATATTCCTAAATTCGTCCTAAGTTGTTAAAAGAATAAAAGGATGATAATATACACAGTTTAAAAGAATAATTTACGCCCATGCTGAGGTTAATATGGCATATTTGAAGTGATGGGCACATTGAAATAAAAATACACAAAATTGTATTCACAACTTTCATGCTATTTACTATTTATTGACAGTATTAATACTAGGCAAAATTGGATACAATCCAAGTACCCAATGGTTAACAAATGAAGGAATAAAGAAATAGTTGTTTCTACAGGATCATGTTGCCATGAAGAGGAATGTGATTCTGATGTGCACTATGATGTGAAAGGGTGGAGTGAAAGATTTCAGTAAGAAAAACAACACAATCTTATGAGTCATTCTGTCTGAAATCTTCATAATAGCCAAGTTACTGAGATAAAAGAGATTTAGTTGCCCAGAGCTAAGGCAGGGATAGAGACTGAAGAGTTGTTATACATGGGTGTTTTGGAAGAGGAGCTATTTATTCTTTCTACTGTGTGAAGACAGTGTCATCGTTAATGAACCAGAAAACACGGTTCTCTAGAAAACAAACTAACCATTATCTACTACAGATTTTAACTTGAATTTCTCAACCTCCATGTTTGTGAGGAAAAATATTCCATTCACAAGACAAACAACTGAATAAGAAAGAGAGAGAGAAAAAAAAACATGTAAATATTGATTCACGATGATTAAACAATTTAAGATTTACCAGTATTGATATGAAAACTGTTGTGTGAATTATGTATAAATTTTAACCTAGCAACATGGCTGTTCTAGCAAAGGGATGGCTAGAATACAGACATGCCCTTAATCCACACATTTAATCCTTAACAATGAAAGTAAGGTTAGTTTGCAGAAGGAAGCAGCATGTTTGTAAGTGACATCTAATTGACAGACAAAGTGATTAGTCAGAGAAAGATTTAACAGAATGAATCAGAGCTAGGATATGCCCAACTCACATGAGAATATTGGGGGAAGAAAGGTTACTTAAAAGCAGCAAGAGAGAAAAAAATGGTGATGTGGTATGTGGTGAGTGGTGTGTGTATGGCAGTTTTACTAGGAAAGTCTTATAGAGACAGGTTACAGAGAGAAAACAAGGTAGACACAGGAGAAGACAGCAAGCCAGAGAATAAGAAGGAGCCAGAAGATTAGAACAGATTGCCAGAGTTAGTATGAGACCAGGCGGAGCAACTCAGGCAGAAGTTGAATAAGTCAGCTTGGAAGATTAGATTGTATGAAGGTTAGAAGCTTCCAGGCCTAGGTCTAGGAATAGTTAGAACAGAGAAAGAAATTCCCTGGGCTTAGCCCAAGGCATATATTTATTCACACACCTTGGACTCTCATCCCATTACTTTATCTGATGGAATTAACCAAACATTTACAATTATGAATCAGGAAAACCATTACCAAAACATTATTAGGAACATCATGTCTGCAGAGCTGTATTCTGTCTGCACAAAGGCTATCTTCTCTTGATGTTCAGCTGTCATTCTGTCTGCACAGAGGCTTTCTGGTCTTGATGTTCAGCCATCATTCTGGTCTCTGGCCATTTATCTTTCGTTTCTCTTGCAATTTTGCTGTTGTGAAACATCAGGCCTTGTTAGACTGCCAAGGATGGCTTCATTTCACACTCTTCAAACATGTATGATTTCACAAAGTGCTTATTATAGCATGATACACAATGGATAGTTTAGCAGAAATTATACACAGGTTGGGGCCATTTTTATTTAAATTTCTAAAACTGTTCCCCACTGTATTGCTGTTTTTAAATTCCAAATAAGGGTTCTTGGAACATATTTATTTTACTTCTCTACTTCTGTAAGCATTTGAAATTATGTTTTCTTTTCTTATATTGCAAAATATATGTTGAATAATTCATTTAACTCCATCTACCTTGTAGGTTCTAGTACTCAAACTCGGATGGCCAGACTTTGTGGCAAGAACCTTTACTAGCTGAGTCATCTCTCTGGCCCTCTTTCTTTGTTTATAATTGACTTACTTTAATTTATATACTAAAGTACAATGATTAGATAACTGTATACAGTATTTAATAAGCAAATTAGGACAATTAGCACCACTGTCTCTTCAAATATTTACTATTTGGGGAAAATATTCAACTTTTCCAGTTATATAATATGTCATAAACTGTAGTAGACTGCATTTGTTTTGTTGGTTAAGGCATTGGAAATATTTTCTGATGTCTCACTGTACTTGGTTTCTTCTCTCTTATTTGTACCCATTTTCCCCAGTCAGTAGCTTGAGGTAATGTTCAGTTTCCAGTTAATTGTTTCCATTTTACATCTGCTTTCTAACTACAATGATAGGTCACTGCTAACAATAAATAAATAGCAAAGTAAAATTAGAAACCTATTTCCCAAAATGGAAAGGGATAAGTTTCTGTGTAGAAAAAGCCAAGCAAGACTGGGAAGATGGCTTAGTTGGCTTAGTCTTAATAATGTGATCAGGCAAGCATGAATTCATGAATCCAGATCCCTAAGAACAACGCAACAAGGCATCAAAAGGCTGGGTATGGGAGCCTGGACTTGTCATTTAAGCTCTGGGGATTCAGAGACAGAAGACTCTTGACATTGCTGATGAGACAGTACTGCTAATTGAGAAGCTCCAGGTGAGAGGCCCTGTCTCAAAAAGCAAGGTACAAAGTAATAGGGGAAGACATATTACATTGACATTTGGTCATCATCACATATATCCACATATATGCAGATACACCTACTCTCTCTCTCTCTCTCTCTCTCTCTCTCTCTCTCTCTCTCTTGCATGCAAGCAGGCACGCACACGCACGCACACACACACATACAACTACACAAACAGAGAAGGAGACAGAGATAGAGAGACAAAGACAGAGACAGAGATTAAATAAATACACAGGTAAAGAAATAAAGAAACAAATGATCAAAGATAGAAAATAAGCCAGGAACTTATTCTTTAGTGAAATCATAGCTAAGCACTCCCTCTCCAGCAATATGAATGGAATATTTTGAAAATATTATCATCTTTTGTATTAACAAAATCCGTAGTCTATTCTTATCCTGAGAAGGATGCAGATAGCCGGTAGATTTGTTAAAGTTAAGAATGATGTGCAGGGTTTCACTTTTTCAATTCATTCTAATGACATCTTTGTTTGAATTTGCTTTGCTTTGGTGGGGCTTGTTGCATAGCCCTAGAACACTCTCTGTAGCTCAGGTTAGCCTTTTACTCATGAACTTTCTACCTCATTTTTCATCCCATGTCTGGATGTAGATCAAATTACAGACAGTTTTCTTCTGTGATGTGGCCACTGGTAGACTGATCACTCTCCAGTGGATAAACATACACCTGTGTACACACTGCCAGCATTATTGGACTCAGCAAATTAACAAAGAATACTGAAGCTCTGAGGAAGACCTTGCAGGGTAGATCTAGTAGGAAATGAAGATGAGAGAATACAGGTTGATTTGATGCAAATGTATTTAATGCATGCATGAGATTCTCGAAGAAAAAATAAAAATGTATTTTTGAAAAGAAAACCTTACCTTGACTTACTGCATTAATAAACTTGAATGTTAGGTCACTATTTCTCATTATGACTATTCCTAGCAGCAACAATTAGAATGCATAATAGACATAACCTAAAATGTAAATTAAATTCTTATGTAATTTCTAACATGACCAAGGGCATGTCATGGTTACCAAATCTCAGCAAGGCATTCAAGAAATACCAGAGGCTGAGTGTATAGTTTATGTTGCTTAAAAAGGGGATTAGTCCTGCTCTTTATGAATAGCATCCAGTAATACCTCACCAAGTTGGCTGACATTGTATTGAACCATAGAAATTCTGTCCTAGTTTTATTTATATTGCTGTGATAAAACATCCCAACAAAAAGGAACTTAGGAGATAAATTGTGTTCTAGTCTACAATTGCATGTTTTAGTACATCACTGTGGGCCATGACAGTGATGTGGGCTGAAGGTTCTTCAAGCAGTTAATCACATCATATCTACAATCAGGAACAGAGAGAAATAAATGTATTCATGGTTAATAGTCATCTAGATTTCCCTTCTCTCTCATTTTGTTTTAAAATTATAATATAATTACAATAACCCCCTCTCCTTTCCTTCCTCCAAACCCTCCAATATGGTCCCCCTTCTTCAAATTCATGGCCTCATATTTTACTGATGGTTACTAATGGTTATAATACACACACACACACACACACACACACACACACACACACACACACACAGATTGTGGCCAGTCACTTGATTTCTGACTTCGCTGAACCACATGACAGTGGAGTAGGACAAGGATAAGGCATGTGTGTTTGTGCATGTTTACCAGCCTCTGTAACCACAAAAGTGGGAAAGAGTGGCCAGGAACAAGCCTGTGATACATACCTGCTAAAGTATTTTCTGACTGACAAACACAGTTTGCTTTTTAAATACTGAATCAGTAACTCAGTGAATTCATATCATCTTAAGAACATTTGATTTGTATTGCTGTGGATGACAACAGGCTGTCAAGACTAATGAAATGGAATCACTGACACAAACATTCAGTGACCCTTCACACATCCTGTGCATGTGCACAGATGGACAGCATATAGAAGTGTGTCTCTTAGTTTCTTCTTTCTCCTGCATACTATATGACAATAACTGACAAGGTGACAGTAAGGGGCTCAAAGAGCAGCAGAACCACATTTCATTCTCTTTTGAGTTAAGAAGGTCTTCTCAGCCTATTTTTCTCAGAAAATTGAAGCCTTGGAAAATATAAAGTTGTTGTTACAGCAAGCACCATGAGATGTATAGAATAAACCACTTAGGTAGTGTTCTACATATTGTTAATTCTAAACAGCAACTAATCAACACAACAGAGAGGTGACTGTGTGCAGCACCTGGGGATGCTTTTTTCTGGCTCTGGCTCCTTCTGTTACTTTATAAGGACAGTTCCTGTGTCCAACCTTTACTTCTTCCCAAATAAGGAGCTTACATGGAAATAGGAGAGATTCACACAGAGCAGCCCAAATGGACAAGAACAATTCCTATGCCTCTATTCTGAAGGGCAATTGGAAACACTGCAACCCCACTGAGGATATATTAAGGAAAAACCTGTAGTACACATGACCCACAGTCATGAACAGAACATTTTTCAGAGATCCCTGAGAAATACTCATGCAGGAATATTATAAAAAAAATGAGCTATTGGTAACTCTAGAATGACTGAGGTATACATACATACTGGTGTTTGTGTGGTGTGTGTGTGTGTGTGTGTGTGTGTGTGTGTATGCCAAGACTTTGTGTGGATCTGAAACTGGAGAGTTAGGGACTGTGGTGGAGTCTCTGGCTCTTAGACATCTCCTGTCTCATATTCTTTCATACATTAGCTTTGCTACATTTTTCTCATTACATAGCAGTTCACCTTTGCTTTCCTGTCATGGCTGCATTTACTCCTTTACAATTTCTCTTCACAATCATAACATGTCACTGGAGCCATTCAGCACTTACTAAACACAATGTCACTATCTCTTTTATCAATATATTGAAGGATTAAAAACTGCATTATTGTACCTGATAGACTTATTTCTCCTAGGTCATCTGCACACCCTTAAGAAGGTATTGGCAGAATGGGTGTGCATAGATATGGCTGACATATTGTATAGTGGCTTGTGCTGTAGAGAAGTAAAGTGCAAATGATAATTTGAACAGAAGTTCTATAACAAATAGTGTAGGCAAGTGGCTTATGTGAAATGAAGGCTTATTTTTGCACACACTTGCAGAGGTTCCTGCTCTGGACTGATTGCACCATTGCTTTCAGGAGATTGAAGGTACCTCAGAGATTAGGAAGCTGATGTTGCCACTCCTAGTGACCATGGTCACTAGTGTTCCAGTGACAATTAACTGCCTACTAAACATGCTCATGCAGCACCCAAATTAGAAAAACACAAAGCAAGATGACAAGCAGAGCAGGTGGCATCAAAAGTAATTTCTTGGGCTGGCAACCAGTGATGTACTTTCTCAAAAAGGTAGCTACCAACACTTTTTGATCCTTCTAGCTTTTTGTTTGCTTTAAATTTTGTTTTATATTTTTTATTTATTTACTTTACATCCTGCTCACTGCCCCCTCCAAGTGATGTCCACAATCTTCCCCACAACCCCCTCTCCTTCTCCCAGCAGGTGGGATACCCATGGGTATCGCTCTACCCTGGCACTTCAAGTCTCTGTTGAGGCTAGGCACTTCCTCTCACACTGAAACCAGACAAGGCAGCCTAGCTAGAAGAACATATCCCAACTACAGGCAACAGCTTTGGGAATATGCCCCATTCTAGTTGTTTGGGACCCACATGAAGACCAGGCTGCACTTCTGTGACGTATGTGTGAGGAGGCTTGGTCCAGCTAATGCATATTCTTTAGTTAGCAGTTCAGTCTCTGAGAATCCTAAGAGCAGAGATCATGAGTCAAATGAAACTAGCAGATATCTGTACAACATTTCACCCAAACACAAAAGAATAGACCTTCTTTTCAATACCTCATGGATCCTTCTCCAAATTCAGCATATAATCAACCACAAAGTATGCCTCAACAGATACAAGAATATCAAAATAAGGCCTTGTATCTTTTTTATTGGATATTTTATTTATTTACATTTCAAGTGTTATCCCCTTTTCTGGTTTCCCCTCCACAAACCCCCTATCTCATCCCCTCTCCCCCTGCCTCTATGAGGATGGTCCCTTACCCACCTACCCAGTCTCACCTCACTGCCCTAGCATTCCCCTACATTGGGTCATTGAGCCTTCACAGGATGAAGAGCATCCCCTCCCATTGATGCCAGATAAGGCCATCCTCTGCTACATTTGTAGCTGGAGCCATGGGTCCCTCCATATATACTCTTATGTTGGTGGTTTAGTCCCTGGAAACTCTGGAGATTCTGTTTGGTGGATATTGCTGTTGTTCCTATGGGGCTGTAAACCCCTTCAGCTCCTTAAGTCCTTCCCCTACTTCCTCCATTGGGGTCCCTGTGCTCAACCAGATGGTTGGCTGTGAGCATCTGCATCTGTACTTATCAGGCTCTGATAAAACCTCTCAGGAGACAGCTTTATCAGGCTCCTGTCAGCAAGCACTTCTTGGCATCAGCAATAGTGTCTGGATTTGGTATCTACATATGAGATGGATCCCCAGGTGGGACAGTCTCTGGATCACCTTTCCTTCAGTTTATGCTTCACTCTATGTCCCTGTAAAGTCCCATATGCCAGGAAAGCAGGAGGCTCCCATGACCCAACAGGGATGACATTAGCTGAAATACCCAACAAAGTGGAGGAAGAAGCTATAGAGACTCTATCCATAGCTCAGGCACTGCCACCTCCCCCCCCCCCCCCCAAGTTGAATGATGGGACCACCCACCCATCTCCAAAATTTTAACCCAGAATTGCTCCTGTTTAAAGGAAAGGCTTAGTATCTTATCAGACTATTATGGATTAAAGTTGGACTTCAACAGCAACAGAAACACCAAAAAGCCTTCACACTCAAGCAAACTAAAATGAAATCAATGTTCTCAGGGTCAAGGAAGAAATAAGGAAAGAAATTAGCTTCCTAGAATTCAAAGAAAATAAAGGCACATCATACCCAAATTTATGGGACACAATGAAAACAGTGCTAAGAGGAAAGGTCAGAGCACTACATATCCCCATAAAGAAATTAGAAAGTTCTCATACCAGCAATTAAAAAGTAGGCCTGAAAGCTCTAAGAAAAAAAGATGCAAGGAAACCTAACAGGAATAGAGGAAGGAAATAAAATCAGGGCTGAACTCAGAAACAAAGAAAACAATAAAAAGAACTGGTTCAAAACCCAAACCAAGAGCTGGTTCTTTGAGAAAATCAACAAGATCGAGAAACCCTTAGCTCAACTAACCAAAACCACACACAGCCAGTATCTAAGCAAACAAAATCAGTAGTGAAAAGGGAGACATAACAAATGACAAAGAATCAGTAGGTTTTACTTCAAAAGACTTTATTCCACAAAATTGGAAAATCTTAACCAAATGGATGATTTTCTAGACAGATCCCACTTACAAAAGTTAAATCAATATCAGGTAAACTATTTAAACAGCTCTATAAGCCCGAAAGCAATAGAAGCAGCCAGTAAAAGTCTCCCCCCCCCAAAAAAAAAGCCTGGGGCCAGATGATTTTAGTACATGGCTTTCAAAGAAGAGCTAATACTAATACTCTTCAATATTCCATAAAATAGAAACAGAAGAAATACTGCCAAATTCATTTCTTGAGGCCACAGTCACCCTGATATCTAAACCATACATAGACTCAACAAAGAAAAAACTTCAGACCAATTTATCTTATGAATGTTGATGCAAAAATTCTCAATAAAATACAAACCCAAATCCAGGAACACATCAAAAACATCATCCATCAAGTTCAAGTATTCTTCATCCCAAGTATGCAGGGATGGTTCACTATATGAAAGTCCATCAACAGAGTCCTTCTAACTCTTGATTGTCATATATAACCTTGCTTTTTCTCTTCCTTTATTTCTAACAAGATATTTTGTGGTTTTTATACATTCATATTTATAATTACACATCAACGTGCATATGATTAGTCACCTAGTCTCACAAAGTAGGGTTTAAAATGTAAGTGAAGGTATTTTGCCTATGTTTAATTTTTGATTTGTTGCTGCTCCTGAACAATAACAAGTATTTTTCTGGGACATATCATCCTCAAGCAGCCTAGGGGAAATAGTATTAATTACCTGAGGAAGCTGAACTAAAACTGAACAATAACATCAGGACTTACTATCTGTCTATTACTTTTATGTGTTTCCTTCTGTGTCATCTATTTCAGTCTAAGTAGTTGTTTGGTATAACACAAAATACACTAGCAGCTCCAGGATGAAACCAACTGCAGAGATTCCTTGATTTCAACTGTCCTACAGCCAATGGGAAGGCCAGAGCCTTTTAGATGGGAGCCATTGGTTTATAGATGTTTACAGCATTGCAAAAGCCAAGCTTGACCCAAGTTTGATGGACAGGTTGCTTTGAAATCCTCAGAATATGTAAAGGGACATTAGGATAATGGTTTTAAGAGAAAGAAGAAATGAAATGGATGCTATTGTAGTTATTACTCAAGAGACACATAAGAACATTATTAATTGTTAGATATTGATCTCTGTTATAACATCCTTCCTGAACTCTTACTGCTTCTTAGATATTTCAAGATATGTCAGTATATCAATAAAGAGGGCACAAATTAACTTTGAACTTGTTTTATATCATTTTCCCTCATAATATTTTTGGTTTGTCTTGAATCATCAGTAAAATGTCGTATAACAATAACACTAGGAATTCATATTGATTAAAAACCTTAATGAGACTGCTTTCCATACTTAACAACAAACTCCAGTACAAGCTTTAATTCCTGATAGCTACATTTATTAAGATAAAGAGATACTCTGAAGTACTAGATTTGATTTTTTAGTATTTTCAATAAAATTTGTTAGATTTAATGAAATGTTTCTTATTATATTAAAACCATCCAATTTTCTGTCTAAAACTGTAAAAAAGTTAAGCTGCTAGCAGATGGATGTAATAAATCTTAACTTACTACCATATTTGCTTCATATTTTTATTTGAATAAAACAACACTGATATAGTTAAAATTTCAATGTAACTTATAGTCCATGAATAATTCTTTACTGATTATCAATCTTTCAAAAATGAGAGATTGGTTAGATATTAAGTGGGAGATTTGGCCTTTCATGCTGCTACAGTGAGATTATAACAGTGTAAGTGAATATATTTAGAATAGCTGCAGAGGGCTTGTAATAATGAAAATGCAAATCAAACTACATCCTATTTTACCACTAAAAGAGCCACATGGAACTCTGTGTCTGGGCATCAAAATCTGGATGTTCAGATGATGATCTGCTTGTTTTTGTCTGTGCTTTTTAATAATTTTATATTACGTACTCTTGCATTAACTCAACTATGGCTTTGTCTGTCTGGACTTATATACCACTATAGTTTTGTGCCCTGCCCTGTTGCTATGGTATGGTAACTTCTACTTAGACAGATGTAATACAGAGATTCTATACTACATTCACCCTGCACCACCACTGCCAGGTGCTGGGATAAAGGGAAGCACTGATATACCACTCAGGATAGAAAAACACAGGCTAAGACGTGGGAGGCTGAAGCTGGTGTTCCCAGGCTTCCAGGTATCCATTCGAGCTGGAAAGCATGTGGAGCTGGGAGTGAAGGGTTGGGGGGGGAAGTGGGGATCCACTGGCCTGTGATGAGGCCGGGGGCTCCCATACTCCTGGAAATCCAGATGCTACTGGGTTGCGGGGAGTTGGGAAAGGAGTGGGCTTGCAGGCTGAGGACAAGTCCAGGGCTGGGGTTCTCAGACTCCTGAACATCCAGATGCCACTGGAAGTCAAGGAAGAGCAGAGAATGGAGGGAGGCCTGCAGGCTGAGGATGAGGCTGGAGGTGGTGGAGGGGAACTCTAGCTTAGCTTATTGGCAAAAGTTCTTAGCTAAGCAGTGGTTGTCTGGGAATGCAGAAGGGTCTTCTGTGGGAGATTTAGGTCTTCTCCATGCTCCCTGTGGCAGTTCTTGTTGAAAGATACATACCTTGGTTCCAAACTGTTTATTGATTGTTCATCGAGGAAAATGAGTGCATAACACCTTCTCAGGTTGGACCAGAGATTAAATAACTTTTGCAAGAAGCAATGTCCAGGAAGGGAAGCTTATTGGTTAAACCCCCAGGGCCTCTAGATACCTGATTAGCATGGAGAACTCTGTTTTGGGCTATGTGACCACAGGTCACTTTTCTTATGTGGGAGGTGTGGCCCGTGTTCCAGGCCAGGAATCTGGTAGGGAGCAGGGAGTTGCCTACTGTCTCAGGTGGGTACCTGGATGCTCGGGACTCTGAACCCACTCAACATAGTTTCCTATCACAGTCCATTGTCCCACATACTATTAATTTTGTTTTCACAGATACAATACATAATGAATATTGCTATACCACTGGCAGGACAAACAGAACCCTTTCCCCCATTATATGTTTTCTTTATTTACATTTCAAATATTATCACCTTCCCAGTCCCCCCAAGGAAATCCCCTATCCCAATCCCCCTCGCCCTGCTTCGATGAGAGTGTTCCCCTACTCACCCATGCACAACTGTCTCCCCGCCCTGGCATTTCCCTATATTGTGTCATCAATCCTTCACAGGACCAAGGGCCTCTCTTCCCATTGATGCCCGACAAGGCTATTCTCTACAACATATGCGGCTGGAGCCATGGGTCCCTCCATGTATACACTTTGGTTGGTGGTTTAGTTCCCAGGAGCTCTGTAGGGTCTGGTTAGCTGATGTTGTTCTTCCTATGGGGTTGCAAACTCCTTCAGCTCCTTCAGTCCTTTCTCTAACTCCTACATTGGGGACCCCATGCTCAGTCCAATGGATGGCTGTGATCATCTGCCTCTGTACTTGTCAGGCTCTGGCGGAGCCTCTCAGGAGACAGCTATATCAAATAACTATTCAAAATGGGGTACAGAGCTAAACAAAGAATTCTCAACTGAGGAAACTCGAATGGCCAAGAAGCACCTAAAGAAATGTTCAACATCCTTGGTCACCAGGGAATTGCAAATCAAAACAACTCTGAGAGATTCCACCACACACCAGTCAGAAAAGCTAAGATCAAAACCTCAGGTGACAGCAGATGTTGGCAAGGATGTGGTGAAAGAGGGACACTCCTCCATTGTTGATGGGATTGCAAGCTGGTACAACATCTCTGGAAATCAGTTTGGTGGGTCCACAGAAAATTGGACATAGTATTTCCCGAAGACCCAGCTATTCCACTCCTGGGCATATACCCAAAAGATGCTCCAACATATAACAAGGACACATGCTCTACTATGTTCATAGCAGCCATATTTATAATAGCCAGAATCTGGAAAGAACACAGATGTCCTTCAACAAATGGATACAGAAATTGTGGTATATTTACACAATGGAGTACTACTCAGCTATTAAAAATAATGACATCATGAAATTCTTAAGCAAATAGATGGAGCTAGAAAGTATCACCCTGAGTGAGGTAACACAGTCACAAAAGAACACACATCATGTGCATTCACTGATAAGAGGATATTAGCCCAAAAGCTCGGAATACCTAAAATACAATTCACAGAGCATATGAAGCTCAAGAAGCAGGAAGAAGTGTGGATTCTTAGGTCCTTCTTAGGAGGGGTGACAAAATACTCATGGGAGAAAATACAGAAACAAAGTATGGAGTAAATACTGAAGGAATGGCCATCCAGAGACTGCCCCATCTGACGCTCCATCCCATATACAGTCACCAAGCCCAGACACTATGGTGGATGCCAAACAGAATCTAAAAACAGTAGTTTATCAGCTGGGCAGTGGTGGCGCATGCTTTAATCCCAGCACTTGGGAGACAGAGGGAGGTGGATTTCTGAGTTCGAGGACAGCCTGGTCTACAGACTGAATTCCAGGACAGCCAGGGCAACACAGAGAAACCCTGTCTCGAAAAAAACAAAACAAAACAAACAAAAACAAACACAAACTAAAAAAACCAGTAGTTTACCTACAGTTTGTGTTATCTGGAAATCAGGAGTGACCCTGATTCATACCAAACAGGCCTTATAAAATATTTTCTTAATATTTAAAAAAACATTTTTCTTTTAAGGATAATATTTAAGAGATGAAGACTAATTATATTTTACTTTGGGGAAGGACTGCTTAGATTCTAGTTACTTAATCTCATTCTTGATTCACTGATCATTCACTATCTATGACTAACACAGATGCTACAAATGCTTGCCAAAACACTATATATGCAGAATAAGTATTAAAACTTATGCCTAGAACTCTTCAAGTCAGAAAACTCTAGAAACATTTTGAAGTTTCAATACTAAGATTTTTGCCTTCAATAATTTCATTTGAATGGTGCTAAGTAATAAATGAATATATTCCACTTACAAACTCCCTTGGCTTTGAGATGTAGAGCAGTCTTTTCTCAAGGGTTTCCTTCATTCATTTGAAACCTAATAGAGGATTATATTAATGTTTCAGATCTTCTTTGCTAGTAAATACTTATATTAATATCTGCACAAAGAAAGACACCACAAACACAAGAGGTGAATAGTACCATTCTTGCATTCTTTTGAAGATAATTATTCCAAGTCTCTTAAAATTGTGAAGAAGTATACCTATGTTTTTTTGGTTGGGCTGGGCTTCCTGATGAGTAAAATTAGTAAAATGATTAAGTAGTCTTAGCAGATTCAAGTTGACATTCACATTAAAATAATTATACTCGGGAAGTTTAGTTGGGTAACACAGAGCAGGCATTGAATTGCCTTGGTTTTCAATTGCCCCCGTAGCCATCCTGTTATAATGTTCTTGTACAAGACCTTAAAACCATAGAAGAACATAAGCACTAGTCTTATAGCACAATGTAGTCTGGCATATCCTTTTTGTTTTTTCAACTTAGCTATTATATGTTGTCATTTTTTACTTATCTGCTTTAATTCAAGTATTATATTAAGTACTCTATGTGTACTATATCACTAAAACTTCTTCACTATGTGATGAGATTAATATTATGGCAGGTATACAATAAGAAAATTGAGGGATACAATATTAGGTATACATTTTCATGCTACAATGCTTAAGTAACATGTGTATTGTTTGAGCCCTAATATGGTCATCCTTAAAGATTAGGTTTTTAACTGACTCCAGGCCAGTGGTCTTATAGGTGGATAATTCTTGATTCTATATGGATTGTTGTTTTCAAAACATCTCAATGCTCTATTAATGGTGGCCTCTCACTATTACCAGTGATGGGTTCTTTCCTAGGAGTAGCCTCCCAGCCAGAAATGCATTATTTGGACTTTAAGGTGGAATATGCTAAATGACAAGTATATTCATGAAAATGGAATATGGCCTTCAATAGTGTCTCTCAATGCTGTCTGTCTACAGTCATGTGATCAAGCTAGGTACATTTGTGCAATTTTAAAATTGTGTACACTCTGCTAAAAACTACAAATTGCTTTGTAAGAATGCTCACATTAACAAGGCTGCATATGCTTTGCTCAGTGCACCTCCTGCATCTTTCATTGCCATCCTCATTTGTAGTACAAACCAGCTTCCATCTTTCTTTGAGTTACCCCAGCATCTCACCTTTCTCTGGGTCAGAACTCTCAGGAATAGCTATTCAGAGTTATGAGTCATTAAGTAAAATACTGTTTGTAGCCATGCAATCATGAGTATTTTACATCCAATCAGTAGACATCCTGTGGTTTGCAATGTCTGCATATATTTTCAACTTTGTATGTGGAGATCATGGGCTCTGATTTGAAGATATTTGTGAATAGCATTTACATGATAAGTGACTTTTTAGCTCTTATATTATGTGGTAGTACTGGAGAGATGGCTCAGCGGTTAAAAGCACTAACTGTTTTTCCAGAGGTCCTGAATTCAAGTCCCAGCAACCACATGGTGGCTTCGCAACCATCTGCAATGGGATCCAATACACTCTTCAGGTATGTCTGAAGACAGCTACAGTGTACTCATGAAAATAAATAAATCTTAAAAAAGATTATCATAATAGTATGTGGTGGTATAGACTCATTGAGATATTTTCTCAGTTTTATAATATCAAAGATGTTTAAGTTAAAAGACGATTTTGGAGGATAACTTTACTGTGCATGACTTGTACAAGGTTACCTGGCGTTGCATCATGGGAACAGTACAGGAACAGAACAGCAGGCACCCAGTGCACATCTTCACAGTGTAAGAATACGTGTCTTCAGCAGAACTCTGGAAAACTATGTGGTATTTATGAATTAATGACAGGCTCCACTGTTAGTTAAAAGTATCATGCCAATCAAGATGTTGTACCAGTCAAGACTTATGTGCTATTGTACGCACAAATCCAAGCAATAAAGCAGCAAGAAAGCAGTAAGCTTTCAAATCCATTTCATTCGCAGATTTTCAAATGTCAAAATCAATGCTCTATTAAGATATCCCACATTATTAATTCAAGTAATGATTTTGCTAGTCCAGTCTCATCCTGGATTCTAAGTTTGTTTATTAAATCACAGTTTACAGAAGTATATTAGCAGTATGTAAGTAATAAAATTTACCTAAAAGCCATTTATTTCATTTTAATGTACAGACAATTTGAATGACTTTTGTATGTGGGATAGGGTTTTTTTTTTTTTTGAATGCTGGTTAATACAGAATAATGTGTGATTTCTGTCTTCATGTGGCTGAAATTTTCAGTGATAGATGCTTTAAAATGTCAAGTGAAGTAAGTTCTACAATAGAGATGTTCAGTGCAGAATATCATATACAACCAGGCTTTCCAATTCAAATGGGGGGAGATTTGAGATACATTATTCCTGTACTTGGATTTATAAGTATAATATTAGCTAAATGATGAAGTGAGAAAGAATGAATGGAATAAAAGATCAGAAAGAGAAAAATGTAGCATCATAAAATTAACTTGTGAGTTTATATTATTTTATAGGAAAGCAATGTAAAAGTCCTATAAGAAAATAGATAAAGATGAAGCTGAGAAGTCAAGCAGTGACTATGCCATAGACGGCCATATTATAATGGATACAGTAAAAGTTAAAGGTCAACTCATGTTAGGCTTTTTTTGTTCTTTTATGAAACTTAATTGGTAGCAATGTGTTGATAATTTAGTAAAACCAAGGACTTGAGTCAGAATGATCAATTAAGATAATCATCGTGGAGGTGTGTTGATTTCCAGTCATGATTTGATAACTTGAATTAATACAAAAGTAAATAATAGTAGGAAAGTAGAATAAATTAGATAGAAAATAACATCCCAGAGAAATTTATAATATATATATTAAAAAGGAGAGAATGCAAAAAAAACTATAAATTTATAAATTCTTGGCTCCAGTAATGAAACAAGGTTGGATTGGACGGAAATATTGAATCTAATATTTCACTTGTATAATTTATGATATCTGTGGAATGCCTGCATAGAGAAGCAGACATATTGATTTGTCAGTCTTAAGTATCTAAGCAAAAGCTCAAGTTTTATATGTGAATTAAATAACTTAAGAGTTTTGTAAAGGGCAGGGCAAGCTTTCAGCCACATTTTACCCTCACAGTACATCAATATTTAACAGAAAAACAAGACCTTGGTTAGGACACTGATGTATGCTGTAGTAGAAACGAGGAGTAGAAAGAAGGTAGAGGTGAACAGAATCCTAAAAATGTAAGTGATAAAACAGAAGGAAGTGATAAAACGGAACCAGCAATGGAAGTCTCATTAACTGTTTGTTTATAATGCTGACAGACACAGAGCAATCATGGATGAAGACACATAAAGAACTGAGTACTGAATAAAATGCAGAATTGCATTAATGGAAATCATTAAGGATCCTTCCTAAGAGTTACAGTCAAATTACAAGATGAGAGTTAGAGTGTAGTTGTTTGTGATATTATAGTAAATGAGGGAGTCATAGTGCAGAAGCTGGTCATCACAAAGCTAATAGCAAGTCAAGAGACATGCAGACTGATGAGCAGTTAAAAATAAATAAATTTGTTTTAAGTGTTCCATGAATGTGTTTTAATTCTTCAAATGTGTACAGGAGATAAAATTTAAGAGGTACTAAGTCATTTACTTCTTTTTTTTTTTAATTGATAAATTCTTTTTATTTATTTATTTATTTTTCATGCTTTATTTACATTTCAAATGTTTCCCCCTTTCCAGATCTCCCCTTTGGAACCTCTGCATTTCCTCCCCCCTCCCCCTGCCACTATGGGGGTATTCTCCCACCCACCCACTCACTCACTCTTGTCTTCCCACCTTGGCATTCTCCTATACTGGGATATCTAACAACCTCAGGCCCAAGGGCCTCTCCTCCCCCTGATGTCTAACAAGACCCTCCTCTGCCACATTTGTGGCCAGCACCATGGGTCCCTCCAGGTGTATTCTTTGGTTGGTGCATCAGTCTCCAGGAGTATCAGGGGGTCAGGCCAGTTGCCACTGTTGCTCCCTCCCTGGGGATGCAAACTCCCTCAGCTCCTTCAGTCCTTTCTCCAAATCCTCCATCTGGGACGTCACACTCAGCCCTACTGTTGCTGTGCAGTGACTCTTGGGTATTTCGAACTTTTGGGCTAATAACCACTAATAGTGAGAACATACCATGTTCATTCTTTTGTGAGCCATGGGTACCTCCTTTGTACTCTTCGTTTGGTGGTTTAGTCCCTGGGAGCTTTGGGGTGTCTGGATGGTTGATATTGTTTTTCCTATGAGGTTACGAACACCTTCATCTCCTACAGTCCTTGCCCTAACTTCCCCATTGGGGTCCCCATGCTCAGTCCAATGTTTGGCTGTGTACATCTACATCTGTTTTGGTCCAGCCCGGGTAGAGCTTCTCAGGGGACAGCTATACTTGGCTTCTGTCAGTAAGCAATTCTTGGCATTAGCACTAGTGTCTGGGTTTGGTGTCAGCAGGTGGGATGGATCTCTAGGTGGGGCAGTCTCTGGATGGCCTTTCCTTCAGTCTCTGCTCCACTATTTGTCCCTGCATTTCCTGTTGACAAGAGAAATTCTGGATTAATATTTTTGTGGATGAGTGGCCCCATCTCTATCTGGAAGCCATGCCTATTCACTGGATATGGTCTCTACAGGTTCTATCTCCCGTTCGTTGGGTATTTAGGCTAAAGCCATTCCTGTTGGATCCTGGGAACCTCTTGGGTCCTTGGCATCTGGGACTTTCTAGTGGTTACCCTCTGTTCCCCTCCCCCACTGCTACACATCTACTTTCAGATTCCTGACACTCTGTACTTCTCCATCTCCTCCCACATCTGAACTGGCCCCCCTTTCCCCTCCTCCTTCTTTCTCCCTCCCAGATCCTTCTCTTCCTCTACTTCCCAAGAGAATAATCTCTGGGGAATCATTTACTTCTTAAACTCCCTTCAACTCTAGCACTTAATTTCCTCTCTTAAAAGGTAGCTTTGTTTCCACTTTTTCCTTATGTCTTGGACAGTATGGGTATTTGGATATTTCTGTATTTGTATATATTCTTATATCTTTATATTTATTATATTTAAGATAATAGCATGTCATGACAGCATATTTGCAGTGCTCTTATGAAAGGTAGAATGCATCCTCAGTGTAGTTCTATCTTAGCCTGCATGTGGCCACTTCTTCTATAATAAAAGCTGTATCTCCAGCCAAAAAACAATGCTTCAATAATGACTTATGGATTTGTAGCCAATTTACTTTTTGTTATCATTATAGAATTTAGTTATTTTTATCTCTAAGAAGTATATATTTATATTTATTTTCTTTACTATCAATGATTAGTCCTTTCCTAATGATAATTATATTGTATATCTAATATTTGCTTTATGGTAAGTTCTTAAAGTGTGAAACTGAAAGCTGTAACTATACTGAATGGTTAACGTTCTTCATTTCTTAAAGTGAAGTTTATTGACTGCTTACTAATATCAGCTTTTTATTTAATTGTTTACTACCTCATCTAGCATTCCTTGACAATGTTATTGTTCATTGTTTATTTTCTATGAAACCGTTTTGCTTTGATATTTATTTATTTATTCGATTTTTTTTTTTTAAAACAAAGTCTAACTCTATAACTCAAGTTGGCCAGGAACTCACACTGTCACTTAACCTGGACTCAAACTCACAGAAAAATTTCTGTCTCTACCTCAAATGTTCTGGGCTAATATATTTGGATTTTGAAGCCTGGCTCATCTACCAATTTTTAAGCGGGATATATAAAGTTAAAGATTTAAAACAAAATTATGAGTCTACAAAGTGAATATTGGCTGAGACATCTTAGATGAAATAGTCAGCAGAGACAAAGACCAAATGAATGGTGGCTTTTGAGAAGACAAAATAGATTTATATAGAAATTTTCTTTTGGTGTTAGAAAAACCCTGTTAAGGACAGAGATTTAAACCTGGATCAGTGAAGAGAATCATGCTTTACCTAAACAGTATAAATATAGTAGAATGGGTCAATATCAGGTTCAGGAGGAGACACCTTTTTATATAATAGAACGGAATTCTAAGAACATTTTTTTGCACACACATGCATACACACACACACACACACACACACACGTTTATGGAGGTAGTATCTCTCCATGAATATCAAACTGAAGTTCCTCCTGACTCAGCTTCCCAAGTGCTCCATTAATGGGAAACACTACCACATCTGGATTCTATTTTGTGAATGTTCCAAAAATATAAATTGATAAAAACACAAGCATAATTACAAACTTTTAAGAATATTGAGAGTGTTAATATAATGAAAAATAATATATGTGATGATCAAAAATTTAAAAATAGAACTAACAAAGATAGCTTATCATTCTACTGCTTGACATATATCCAAAGGAAATGCAATCAGTCTTCCTGAATCATCTTCATTTCATGCTTTCTGGGCACAGATACAAAGTGAACACTGTTCATGAAAAGTTCTGTCATTTGTGACATGGATGGGGTTGGAGTTCACAATGTTAAGTGATATAAGTAAAGAAAGAAAGATGTTGTTTTCTAATGGAAAGAAACTCGGGTGTAGACAAGAAAACGTGTTGTGCTCATTGGCCTTGAGAGTAGCATTGGTACTCAGACCTAAGAATCACAGAGAGCAGGAAACAGTGAATAGAGTGACATTGATGAGTATCTATCTAGTCATTGTTGGACAGCTGTAAGAGTTCTTTCATGGTATTGAGTAGTAGACAAACTACAGATAATGTACCACATATTTCAAAAAAGTGTTGTATTACAGTGAAATTATACAGAAATTATTTTAAAAAGCTATTCTTTTATATATAATGACTTAATTTGTTATAGCCTTTATTGTATTTATGTACTATTGGGACAGCCATGTGGAAACTACTTGTTTTCTTCATTCCATTCTACTGTATTAATTAAAAAATAAGAACTATGGATTATTGTCTATACAATTTGCTATCAGTCCTAATCATCTTAATTTTCAACATGTTTCAACAATGATAATATGTGGGCCAAGGCATTGTTTCTGTGATGATTGTTAATTCTTTCAGAAAGGGAAGCACTTTGCATCAAGGATCCTGATTGTTCCAGCCTTCAGACTTGTACCTCTTTAGTATATTGATTATAGGATGCAACAATTTAAGAGATTTTAATTGTATTATTAAACTAAAGGAATTAAAACTTGGCAACACATATCAAATTGTGTTTCATGTCTGAATTTTAGTAACTATCGTTGACTTGAAGAAGAAGGCAACTGTGCAAAAATTAGTGTAAAATGATGACATTATGCATTTGACAATAAAATGCTAGGTTGTACTATGAAAATTTTCCAGCAGCTGATTAAGACAGACACAGAAATTTATACCAAACCATTGGATTGAAGTCAGGGACCCCTATGATTGAATTAGGGGAAGAATGGAAGAAGCTGAAGGGAAGGGCAACCCCCATAGGACGACCAGCAGTCTTAAACTAACCCAGACCCCAGGGAGCTCCCAAAGACTTAGCCACCAACCAGGAACATACACAGGCCGGTCCCAGGCCCCTGACACATATGTTGTAGAGGTATGCCTGGTCTGGACTCAGTGGGAGAAGATGTGTTTAATCTTTGAGAGACTTGGGCCCCTGGAAAGGAGGAGGACTTGAGGGGGGAGCACCCTCTCAGAGGCAAGGAGGAAGAGCAATGGGATGAGGAACTGTGGGAGTGGTCATAGGGAGGGGAGGAAATGGCTGGGATGTAAATAAATAAATAAAGTAATTAAAATTTAAAAAACATTGCCACAAGCCTTCCAAATAAATAATAATGCAGAAATTCATCCTTAGATGTATTAAATTGAAGATTTATACATTCTTAAATACATAACTACACAAACATTTCATGTATTTACAACCCCATATGTGGTTTTGTATATGCCATTCCTTACAACTTAATTAAATTGAGCTATATTCTCACTGTCTTCTCTCTTTCTCTTATCTACAAACATATTTTATATAATATACAATTTACATAAAATATACATACCCAAACCATAAACTATTTAATCCAGAAAACAAGCCTAGGTCTTCAACCCTTTTCATTATGTTTCTTAAGCTCCACTATTATAGCTGATGTTTGTCTATTATCTTATGCAGGAAATGTTTGTTTCTCCTAAATTTACACATGTCAGATCCCAGCATGATAACATTTGGTGGTTGAATATTTTGTAGATAATTAGATCAAGACAATTCACCTGGTGAATAGAATTAGTACCTAATCCTTTATCATTCTTTATCTTGTGAGGGTACAATGTAAGTATGTCTATGTGCAAATCTTAAATGGGTCTCAGAGATCCACTTATAACTTTTTCTATGAAACAATTAGTTAACCACTTTCTACCAGAGATGAAAACTCTCACTTCTGAAGTCTCTTCTTCCTTCTGTTCTCCAGGATTCCTTCCCAGTCTCTCTTCTTTCCCAACACTATTTTCCTTTTCCATCAGTGTATCTGCACCATTCACATGGAAACTAACTTATATTTGAAACATGGAGCTAAGGCACCAAGGGGTTGTGGATTCTTATAATTTTGTGTTGCTTTGATACTTCTAAAAAAACCCTTTAAATTTCTCATATCATATATATGGTCAGTCAATCCTGACGTAGTTACCTCAATATCATACACTGGGAGGTTGTCAAACACAACTTCTTTCTGGTGACATTCTTTCTACAGTTCAGCCATATGCTGGTTGCTTCACTTATCCTGGTTGATTCCTACAACCCAGATGAAATGTGCAATACACTAAGAGTACATCTTTTTGTCATTGTTGTGCTCCTGGACCCTTGTACAGCTTTATCTCACATGTTAAAATTATTCATGAGATACATTTTTAGAGAATATTCCAGACTCAGTGAGATTCCTAGCCCATAGGTCCCTATTGCTATACCCCTTGACCTCTGTGTGTGTGGACTGTGGGTGTGTTGTGGATATTCCATGACCCGCAAGCTGCAAATTTTTTACCCATAGTGTGTTTCTCAAAATTACCAAAGAGCTCTTCACCAACACAATGACCTTAGATAAACATTATGATACAAGTCAATATAACATATTTAATAGCACTTCAAAAAATATCAGACATGGAAAGCCTTAAAATGCAATTAATAAGTGTACTTTACACAAAAATAAAATTGGAAACATTAGAAACACATCTGAGAACATTAGAATACAGAAAGGCTTGGAGGAGAAAATGATATTCTGCTTTTTAATTTTAAATATTTATGCAAATGAGACATTTGCTATGTATCACACAGTAGTATTTAATGATGTAAATATGTGGCCAACTTAAATAAAAAATTGAAAATAATTGCATTTATGAATGCTTAGGTCTAATTCTAAGTAAATTCAAAGCAATTCTTTGAGTGTTTCTTTAAAAAGCCAATTTTAACATGTATTTGGAATACAGAGATTTATTAAAAGATAAGAGACTCTCAGAAATCTAAAACAAGTCATTTCCTCAAGAGATATCAAGAATTATAAACCCAGAGTAATTAAGACAATGTACAATGGGGACAGAATTAAATAAACTAACACATTAGAAAGTTTAGGCACAGACCATAGGTTAATTGAAAAAGGAATCTTAAATAAATGATGCTGGGACTATCTGATAATAAAATTTAAAAAAAGAAAGAAATTACACTACAGCACCATTCCACTTTCAAAGGATTATCCCTACCTGGAATGTATATGTATAAAACACGGTAAAGTTATAAAACATTCTGAAGCATTATATATCAATGTCTTTATGACATCATAGTAAGAAAATGTCCTGAATTACAGCTGAAAAATTAAAAGTAAACAAACAACAACATCAAAACCAATGAATATCCAAGACCATTTGGACATCACAATTTGGCCTTGTAGGGTTTAACAGAATAATAGGACATAAAACTGGGTGGATAGAGAAGTGGGGGTGGATATGGGAAGATTTAGGGGAAGGGATTGAATTTGATAAAAAAAAAAAAAGTGCCATAAAACTCACAAAGAATATAAACAAAGTGCCTTTATTTACACATGAAAATTCACATGAATGTATTTTTCATAAAGGGCACATATCAAGAATCCGTACTGGTTGTAAGGTTTCTTGGTAGAGTGATCACAAAATGATTGGCCAATTTCATTGTTGATCCTCAAATATCTGTGCTGATTTTGAAAAAAAATTGGACTTGAGCTTTGTACAGGGAGATAGGAATGGATCAATTTGCAATCTTCTACATGTAGACCGGCAGTTGATCCAGCACCATTTGTTGAAGATGCTGTCTTTTTTCCACTGTCTGGTTTTAGCTCCTTTGTCAAAGATCAAGTGACCATATGTGTGTGGGTTCATTTCTGGGTCTTTGATTCTATTCCATTGATCTACCTTCCTGTCACTGTACCAATACCATGCAGTTTTTATCACTACTGCTCTGTAGTACAGCTTGAGGTCAGGGAGGCAGATTCCTCCAGAAGACCTTTTATTATTGAGGATAGTTTTTGCTATCCTGGGTTTTTTGTTATTCCATATGAATTTGAGAATTGCTTTTTCTAGGTCTATGAAGAATTGAGTTGGGATTTTGATGGGGATAGCATTGGATCCATTCCTATCTCCCTGTACAAAGCTCAAGTCCAAGTGGATCAAGGACCTTCACATAAAACCAGATACACTGAATCTAATAGAAGAGAAAGTGGGGAAGAGACTCGAACACTTGGGCACAGGGAAATGTTCTTGAACAGAACACCAATGGCTTGTGCTCTAAGATGAAGAATTGACAGATGGGACCTCATAAAATTACAAAGCTTCTGTAAGGCAAAGGACACTGTAAATAGGGCAAAATGGCAACCTACGGATTGGGAAAAGATCTTTACCAATCCTACATCTGATAGAGGGCTAATATCCAATATATACAAAGAACTCAAGAAGCTAGACTCCAGAGATCCAAATAACTCTATCAAAAAATGGGGAAGAGAGCTAAACAGAGAATTCTCAACTGAGGAAACTCGAATGGTCGAGCAGCCCCTAAAGAAATGTTCAACATCCTTAGTCATCAGGAAATGTAAATCAAAACAACCCTGAGATTTCACCTCATACCAGTCAGAATGGCTAAGATCAAAAACTCAGGTAACAGCAGATGTTGACGAGGATGTGGAGAAAGAGGAACACTCCTCCATTGCTGGTGGGAATGCAAGATGATACAACCTCTCTGGAAATCAGTTTGGCAGACCCTCAGAAAAATGAACATAATACTACCTGAGGACCCAGCTATTCCACTCCTGGGCATATAACCAGAAGATGCTCCAACACGGAATAAAGACACATGTTCCACTATGTTCATAGCAGCCATATTTATAATAGCCAGAAGCTGGAAACAACCCAGATGTCCCTCCACAGAGGAATGGATACAGAAAATGTGGTACATTTACACAATGGAATACTACTCAGCAATTAAAAACAATGACTTCATGAAATTCGTAGACTAATGGATGGATCTTGAAAATATCATCCTGAGCGAGGTAACGCAGTCACAAAAGAATGAACATGGTATGTACTCACTGTTAAGTGGTTATTAGCCCAAAAGTTTGAAATACCCAAGAGTCAATTTGCAGCAACAGTAGTACTGAATGTGAGGTCCCAGATGGAGGGCTTGGAGCAAAGACTGAAGGAGCTGAGGTAGTGTGCAGTCCCAGGGAGGTAGCAGCAGTGGCAACTGGCCTGACCCCCTGATACTCCTGGAGACTGATCCACCAACTAAAGACTACACATGGAGGGACCCATGGTGCTGGTCACAAATGCAGCAGAGGAGGGTCTTATTATCTGTCAGTGGGAGGAGAGGCCCTTGGGCTTGAGGGTGTTAGATCCCACAGTATAGGAGAATGACAAGGAGGGAAGACGAGAGTGGGTGGGTGGTTGGGAGGGTGGGTTGGAGAATATCCCCATAGTGGCAGGGGGGAGGGTGGAGGGAATGGGTAGGTTCCAAAGGGGAGATCTGAAAAGGGGGAAATATGAAAAAAAAAAAAAAGGAAATGGCAAATGAACTAAATGAACTAAGGAAGAAATCAAGAAAAGAACACCTTTTACATCCACATATAACACAAAATATCTTGGGTAACTCTAACCAAGCAAGTAAAATACTTATATAATAATCAAACTTTAAGTCTTTAAAGAAAGAAATTGAAGAACATATAAGAAGATGGAAAGATCTCCCATGCTCATGGATCATTAGAAACAGAAAAAATGGCCATCCTGCCGAAAGTAATCTACAGATTCAACACAATTCCCATCAAAATTATAAAACAAATCTTTACCAACTGTGAAAGGAAAATTCTCAAATTCATATGGAAAAATAAAAGCCTAGAATGGCTAAAACAATCCTGAATGCTAGAGGTATCACCATTACCAATGTCAAGTTTTACTACAAGCCTATAGTAATAAAATCCACATGTTATTGTCATTAAAAACAGACAGGCTGATTAATGGAATTAAAAGGAAGATGCAGACATAAATACACACACCTATAAAACCCTGATTTTTTCTATTTTTTAGAAAGCATCTTCAACAAGTGGTGCTGGTCAAACTGGATGTCTGCATGAAGAAGAATGCAAACAGATCCATACTTATCATCCTGCACAAAACTCTAGTCTAAGTAGATCAAAGATCTTAATATAAAACTGGACACACTAAACCTGATAGAAAAAAAAAGTGGGTAACAAGCTTGAACAAATTGGTGAAGGAGATGACTTTTTGAACAGAACACCAATAGCATGGGCACTACGATCACCTATTAAAAATGGGAACTCATAAAACTAAAAACCTATAAGGCTAATGACACTTTTGAACGGGCAAGGTGGCAGCCTAGAGAATGGTGAATTTGTTTTTACTTATTCACTCAACATCTGACAAATGACTACTATACAAAATATATAAAGTACTCAAGAAACCAAATATCAAAATATATCCCATTAAAAATGGAGTACAGATGTAAATAGAGAATTCTCAATAGAGGAAACTCAAATGGCTAGGAAACAATTTTAAAATGTTCAATATACTTAATCATCAGGGAAAGGCAAATTGAGATTCTGCCTTTTACCTGTCAGAATGGCTAAAATCAATTACGCAAGTGATAGTTTATACAGAAAAGGGTATGGAGCAAGGGGAACATTTCTCTATTACTGGTAGGAATCAAAGTGTGACAACCTCTATGGAACTCAATATAGTAGTTACTCCTAAAGTAATCTACACCAAGATGCAGGTAAAATACAGAAAGGGAGTAGCTTGGGGGGGTGATGTAGAGAGAAACTGGGAGGAGTAGAGAGTTGGGAAAATATAATCAGAATATTTTGAATGAGAATAGAATCTCTTTTCAATAAATGTGAAGAAAAAAAGAAAAAAAATTGTTCATTTTATAGTCTAGTGTTTGAAACTCAGATGGAATTCTTCAAATGCTAACTGTAAGCATACAGATCACAACCTTCTACCCAAATCTTTCCCTTTTAAGTATATTTTAGAATTATTAGTCTCCTCTAAATTGAGGTTCTAAATCCACAAGCATGCTGAGTTAGTTTTAATTAAATTGAGTCCATCAATAGTATTATGCATCGTGGCATACCCAAAAAATCAACCACAAATACACATCATTTGGATTGTGTTTTGTGTCATCATTTTTAGGGTTTTTGGTGTGTTTTTCCTTTAACTGTACAATTCATTTTGTGTTGATTTATTGGGGTGTGATGTCTCTGCCTGTACTTATTTTATTCTCATGTAGTTATTGAAAGTGTATTTTCTCATAGTATTGCCTTTGCTACTTTATTAAAGACCAATTGACTATATTTATGTGGGCCTATTGTGACTTCATATTCTGTTATACTGGATTAATTCAGTACTTTTTAACAAAATACGTCGAATTGCTTGCTTCACTATTACAGTAATTCTCGAGCTCATGCAGTATAAGACTGGACTTTGTTTATCTTCAAAATTATGTTGAATACTGAGCTTTTAGTCCTATATACATTTCAAAATGATCCTGAGTCCTGTTTCTTTTAAATTTGCAGTGTTGATGACAATTTGAGGTGGAATTTTCTGGCTATGTCATGGGATACAGACTCATGAGGTGTTTTCCTGAGGCAAGACCTGTAGGAAGACACATGATATTTGGAGAGAGTGTAAGTAGGACTCAACGGACAGTGACAGGGCTTTTTGTTGTTGTTGTTTTTGTTTTGTTTTGATATTTATTTACATTTAAAATATTTTCCCCTTTCCAGGTCTCCCCTTCAGAAACCCCATATCCCATCCCCTATACCTCTGCCTCTATGAGGGTGCTCCTCCCACCCACTCCCATTTTTCCTCCCTAGAATTTCCCTAAACTGGGGCATCTAACACCCTCAGGCCCAACGGCCTCTCCTCCCACTGATGTCCAATAAGGCCCTCCTCTGCAACATATGTGGCCAGCACCATGGATCCCTCCATATGTATTCTTTGGTTGGTGGTCCAGTCTCTGGGAGCTCTGGGGGTCTGGCCAGTTGACACTGTTACTTCCTCCTTGGGGCTGCAAATCCCCGCAGCTCCTTAAGTCTGTTCTCCTACTCCTTCATCTGGGATCCCACACTCAGTCCAATGGTTGGCTATGAGCATCTGCCTCTGTATTTGTCAGGCTCTGCCTGAGCCTCTCAGGAGACAGCTTAACATGCTTCCATCAGCAAGTACTTCCCAGCATCCACAATAACATCCGAGTTTGGTGACTGTATTTGGGATGTATCCCCAGGTGGTGCAGACTCTGTATGGCCTTTCCTTCAGTCTCTGCTCCACACTTTGTCTCCATATTTCTTCCTGTGAGTATTTTGTTCACCCTTCTAAGAAACACTGAAGCATCTGCATTTTGGTCTTCCTTCTTCTTAGGCTTCATATGGTCTATGAAGTGAATCTTGGGTATTCTAAACTTTTGGGCTAATATCCACTTATCAGTGAGTACATACTGTGTTTGTTCTTTTGTGACTGAGTTACCTCACTCAGGATGATCTTTTCAAGTTCCATCCATTTTCTTGTGAATTTCATAAAGTTGTTGTTTTTAATAGCTGAGTAGTATTCCATTGTGTAAATGTACCACATTTTCTGCATCCATTCCTCTGTTGAGAGACATCTAGCTGTGCAATGTTTCCTTAGTCTTGAGTTTTCCTGATCTTCACCTTTTTGAGAGAGGCCCAGCAAAGAACTTTGGCATCCTGGCTTGCTCTGGTTACTCTTGCTGACTTGTACCAATTTGTTGGAGGCCTGGCAGTTTCTGCTGGATATCACCATTGCTACTGATTCAAGTTTTGTATCCTGACACTATTGAACTGGACTACTGCTGTCCTGACAAATGGAGATTGGAATTACCCCCAAAGAACTACTTCTAAACAGGTACACATCCCCTTGTCCTATTTATCATCTCTCCCCCACACCCCCCGCAATCCCCTACCTTTGGATCATGGGTTAGAATAAAGGTCAAGCTTTTGAGAATCCTTGTTAAAGGTAGGGTTTTGAAAAAAATTATTGGATATTTTCTTTATTTATATTTCAAATGTTATCCCCTTTCCCAATTTACTCCCCAGAACCCCCCTGTCCTATCCCCTTCTCCCTGCTTCTATAAGGGTGCACCTTCACCACCCACCCACTTCTGCCTCCCGACCCTCGCATTCCGCTACACTGGGGCATCTAGCCTTCATAGGACAAAGGGCTTCTTCTCCCATTGATGCCCAACAAGGCCATCCTCTGCTACCTATGCGGCTGGAGCCATGGATCCCTCCATGTGTACTCCTTGGTTGGTGGTTTAGACCTTGGGAGCTCTGGTTGGTTGATATTGTTGTTCTTCTTGTGGGATTGCAAACCCCTTCAGTTCCTTCAGTCCTTTCTCTAAAAATTTAAGCATACAGATTTTTGTTAATCAACTTTAAATCTGAGTGAAAGCTCCTGTAAACACAGATATAAATATAAATATTATAATTATGAACTTACATAAAACTAAATCTGGTATGCTCATATTATTAGTAAATTAAAAGTATATAAATATAAATAGACATACATCTCAAGAGCTAATACATATAAAAATGTCCCATACAACTTTGTGACATCTATGAATCATTTAAGTCTTACTGCAAATATGGAAGCTATCTCCTTCTCCTGAACCATATCTGCCTACAGGACGCCATGCTTCCTGCCATGATGACAGAGGATTGAAACTCTGAAACTGTAAGCCATCCCCAATTAAATGTTTGCCTATATAGGAGTTTCTTTGGTCATGGTGTCTCTTCACAACAATGGAAGTCTTAAGACACATGATCACAGATATCCTTACTATCATGCATCCACTAACTCCTAGATAGTTTGATAATCAATACTTAATAATAAATCCCCCCGTATACCCACCACTTTAAGTAGGCCATTTGCAATTTGACAGTGTTCACATCTCCTATGAGCCATTTGCTCATAAACTCCCGTCTTCCTGATACATGAATACCTCAGCTGATATTTAATTTGCTAAGTGTGATTTTTTAATAGAATGGGAAAGTTATGGGCATAAAATAATGCCAGAGAATTTTTTTAAACTATCCCAGGCAAACTGTGTTAGAAGACTCTGATACCACTGATAGAGAAATGGCCTTTAAATTGGTGCTAATGAAATAAGTTCAACCTGTGAATTCATTTTACATGAATTATTAGAAATTGCTAGCATATGATTGGCAGATTCAGCTCATATCTGATGAACACAATTTAGCAAAACATACACCTGAAAAAACACCTAGTTTACTGTTTTATCTTGGTAAGTTGGACAATAAAATTATGAGAATTCCCACCACATATGCACATGTGTAGATTATTTAAAAATATTGAATGGCATAAAGAGTGTCTTTTTTAAAGTAATAGTGTTCTTCACTCAAGTATAATTTTTCCAACCTTCCTTAATAAGCACTCAACCTCACTTCTAAACCACCATCTACAGAAAAGAAAAGTTATTAGGACACAGGGGAAGTAGGCGTGTTTAGAAATGGTTCTTTGTGGGGAGGGGGGATCCAATCTTCATTGTGAGGATATCAGCAGTTCAGTATGGTAGCAAACACCAAATAAGAATCAACAGTTTCAGTACAGTCCACTTGGCAATCACCACAAACAAGTCAGCAAGGGTAGTTCAATCTAGAAGAAACCACAAAGTTTGCCAACTGGCCTGAGGCTTACACAGAACTGGCAGGAGGTCACAGAAACCTCAGGAGAAGTTTCTTGGTGAGTTTCTCTCTATGGTGTTGCCACATGCACAGCTCAACAAGGCAATGTAAGGCTAACTGATACATGTTTGTCATTAGCGAAGAATAGCAAAATGGAGCAAATCAAACCAATGCTTGAGCTCCCACTGTCTGTGAGGTCATATTTACATTTCTTCTGAACATCATGAGTCCTTTCATGTGTTTGCTGTAGCATAACATTCTTTTACCTGACTTTCCAAAGAATCCCGAAGTTTCCACTTAAGAGCAGAATAAAGTGTATCAGCTATTTATTGATTTCAGGGCTAACCTGGATTATAGAAGACCATGATTCAAAATAAAATACAATAAAATAAAAAGATAAAAATTAAGGACCACAGGCAAACCAACATTGCTGACCTTTTGAATATGCATAAATATCAAAGTAGACACTTAATTGTGTAAGATTTTCTTCATTCTATATACCTTGGTAAAGCTAAATACCAAGAAAATAAGCAAAGGAAACTCTCATTTTAGGTCTATATAGATATAGACATAAATATATGCATATATAAATTTGCACACAAATATAAAGACACAAACATGTGTGTGTGGATGGATGGATGGATGGATGGATGGATGGATTTCAGAAAAGCACTCAGAGAAGAATCTGAGTATAGCCAGAAGGTAGGGAGGAGAATAATAGAGCCCTACAATCTGAGGGTGAAGAAAAAGGTCTAAGTTATTCTGAACAAAGAGGCAGGATTCCAAAACAAGATGGCTAGTCCTCCACCTAACCTGGAATTCAATACTATTTTCATTTTCATTATTATCTTTATTATCTCAGGTCCTAGCTTTCTCAGTCATCCTCAATCTTCTGTGCTTTCTTCTTTCATTTTTGATTGGTACTAATAATTGAGAAAAATTATTCCCCTAATGAATTCAACCACATTTCTTCCCGTTCTTTTATTTGCTAGAATGTCAACTTTCTTGCCAAGTGAAATAGCTAACGGTGTCACTTTCTGGTAACTATCCTAATTGATAACGTTCTATGGTTTGGCTTCTAAGGTAAATACTTGAAATTCTGCCTGTGTTTATAGTCATGATTTGATACTTAATCTGTCAAAATCTAACCAACTTATATAGGTTAAATTTTGTATATAGCTAAGGTGAGTGAGGAAGAGTAGTTGTACACTGCAGTCTGAGTGAAAATTATTTAAAGACCTTGATCACTGACAGATACTGAGATAGAAGAATCAGTTTTCTTAAGGGTATCATCAAATGATTTGGTAAGGTATTTTTTCTTTTCCTTTTGAGGTTATAACATAATTACATCATCCCTCCCTTTTCTTTCCTCTCTCCAACCCCTCCCTTGAACCTCTCCTTGATCTAGGTTTACTCAAACCTGCAGCTTTTCTCATCCTCCTATTGTCTTCATTATAGGGGAGATGACAATGATATAGTTGGATTTGAGAGCCTGTCTTCAGCATTAGCTACTCTGATGCAGAAGGAAGAACAACTACATTTGCAAACTCACTGATACTGAGATACCTCACAGGGAAATATATACTCATTGTAAAACTGTATTTTAGATTAACAACCACAGCTAATATTCAAAAATTTATCTTATTCTTAAAGTCTTGCCTTTGAATCAACTCATATGTCTCTGTTGTCATAGAAAAACTGATGGATATGTAATGTAATGTACGTATGTATGATGGATTCTGATTTCCAGATCCAAGAGATTGTTTTATCCCTTGGAATTGAAACTGCAATAAAAGAAGTGAATCTCAGATATTTACCTCTTTTTAACTTTATATCTGTTGATTATAAAGTTAAAATTCCATTTCTAATTAGTCTTATGAAAACAGTACTTGTATGTTGGCATTTTAAAAATGAAAATCACCTAAATAACTTTTATTTAGTTATAGAATATAAGCAATCTCAGATGTATGTAATTTTATGACTTTTACTTCTCCTTGCTCTTAACTCTGTTCTGTAATCTTCTTTCTTAAATATTCAGGATGCTTTCTGACTTCTATTTACCATTTTATCTCTACCTCTCCTTGGAAGGCATTAGCTTAGCAGTCAGAGTTTCATCCCTTCTCTGAGAAGGATAAAGTTCTATGCTGCTAGATACTTACTGTATTTTTCTATGAGTAAGATCTTAGGAAGGATGACCACTATTCTGAGTGGTGGATATAAGACAGCTTGCTTGCAACCAGACCTTGTTTACTTTTAAGAACTATTGTTAGGTAGCATCTTTTCCTCTCATGCATGCCTGAAAACATTTACAATAATGCAGGGCTATCATAGTGTCTGCTGGTCCTGATTCTGTCAACCAGGTACAGTTACCATCTCCTAGAATGATAGCTAAAGAATCTCCAAGAAAACACTGAAAGACAAGGCACTGAAAAGAAGAACTCTTTTAACTTCCAAGCATCAGAGAAATTTTATTCCATTCTCTGAGTCACCATGATACTTTCAAGTCTTTCTTCCTGGCCACTGTCAATTTTCCATTTCAGTTCTCCTGGGTCTTGCCTGTTCCTCAGCCTTCAATTAGGTGAATGGAAAAATGAAAGAACATGGTCTTATCTGGTAAGGAAGTATGAATTCCAAATTTGCTTACTACTTTTTTGAGGTTCCTGACCATCTTGGGGATTTAGCGTGTATATAAATTCTCTCTGCCTACAATGGAGGAAAAAAGTAGGATTATTATCAAAATTATAATTCTAAAAGTACTTTGATATGATTTTGAATCTTTTAAACATATAAGATTTATATTTATTATAGAGGGGATTTCACATTTAAATTTAATTTTATTGGTAATATGAGGATATGTTAATACATGCCAAGTGGTTTTGGTTACTAGCTCTCTTTGTGATGAAAACATTTCCACCAGACTTATTAAAAAAAAATCTCAAAATTGTTTTTTTAATGTGAAAGCCAAGCCTTGCTCACTTCTCCATTTTCTGGAGCCAGTGTTTTTATTCCCTGGGTTTTTCTTCACTTTCACACTTTCCAGAGCATATTAAATAATCCTCAGTGGATTTTTTTAACTCAGACTATTCTTTCCAATATCCAAAAGTAGATTTTAAAATGATTTTTTCCTTGCTGGCTACAAAATTCAAAATGAGTTGAAAGAATATTTGATTCAGTTTATTATTTAGTAACATAGGAAATCCTGTGCATGATTACCGCAATGTATTTAACAAGAAAGAGTCTAGTAAAAAAGGAAAGGTCTACTGAAGATTTGATTAACATCTAGCAAACAGATTTATTGCCTATACTCTTTATAGCAGTGCTACTCATAGTACAGAGAAAGTTTTGAACTGACATGACCAGGGTAGACCAGTTGCTTAAACAAGAGCCAGAAAGGTTCATTTTCAGAGAAGTTTAGGCTAGTTGATTTACTTTTTACAGATATGAATTTTAACAAATGCAGAGTGCAAACCACTGAGCCATTTCTCCAGCCCCTATTGTCTGCTTTTAAAACTGAGGAAACCAATGAATAAAGGGAAAGAAAGGCATAAGAGTTCCAGTAATTGGCTAAATACATTGTCTTTCAAAGGGGAAAGTACTGATTGCCACATGAGCTGTGTGGTCCCAAAATCCATAAACCAAACTTGCAATTAAACTGTGTGAAGTGTAACGTGAAGATGTTGATGAGGCATTGTACTTCATGGGGTGGAAGGAATTACTAAATCACCAAAGAAACATATTTACTGATACTAATTCGTCTGAACATTGACCACTCAAAGTCAGCACTAAAGTTGCATTCTGCATACACATTTCAACAGAAGTTGTATAACACATATATGTATAATGATAAAATCCATTTGCACAGGATTGTGTCTAAAAATATTCTCTACATTTGTATATACCTGTGTGAGTTTAAGTATGTGTGTATGTGTCTTCCAGTATGTACAGGTAGGTGAACATCTTTGTACGTAGAGACCAGAAATTAACCCTTATGCTCCTCTTCAGGAGTAATCTATCTTAAAAGTTACTGGGTCTCTTATGAGGACCTTTGGTCCTAAATTAGGCTGAGCTTGCTATTGGCCTGCCTGCCTCCCCATTGCTGGTATATACCTATTATTCTGAACCTGGCATTTCACTTGGGTACCAAGGTCAAAATCAGATCCTCATGCTTGCTTGACAGGCAGGCACTTCACCAGTTGAGTTGTCCCTTCACCCACTATACACACACCTTTGACCTTATCTCATTCCTAGTGACTTGTCTGCATTACTATTGCTCTGAAGAGACACCATGACTAGGGAAATTTATAGAGGGGAGATTTTATTGGGGTTTACAGTTTTGGAGTGTGAGTTTATGGCCACCATAGTATGGAACATGGCAGCAGGAAGGCTAGCATGACACTAGAGAAGTAGCTGAGAGCTTACATCTGACAAACAAGCAAGACAGAGGTTTGGGTGTCCTAACTTGGCTAATTGGAAATGTCCTGAGCTTTTAAAACCTCAAATCTCAGTCCCCAGTAACATACCTCCCCTCAAAAGGCCTTGCCTTTTAATCCATCCCAATGCATTTCACCAACTGGAGACCAAGCACTGAAATATATGAACCTATGAGAGGTCATTCTCATTTAAATACCACATCTAGACTCTTTCTTTGTCCCTAGGCATTAGAAAAATATCTGTTCCAATATGTTAAGAAGTCTCTAAGCTCTTTTCATTTTCTATAAATCCCAATCTCATTTTACAGTGTACCTAATTGTAAAGATCCCGGCATAATATGTGCATAGTTGATATAGGAAACTAGAATAACAGAACCACAAACCATTATCTTACAAGGGGGAAACATGAGCTTGCCTCAATAATTACTTCCACATTCTGTAAGCAAGATGTCAATGAAGTAACCAGCCTAATAATATCCCTATCAGAAATTGATTAGACAAAAAGGTAATTTTTTATTTTCCTCTATAAAAATCAAATCTGTTCATTAAAAACTCTCAAGAATCAAAACAGGTTTTGTTCTGAATTGGTACAAGGATATCTGATGTATAATTGAAATTTATTTAAAATTCACTTGTTTTAAAATTAACTGTAAGTGTTCTGACTTCTCCTTGTCTTTTTCGTCGAGTATAAGTACGAGACAGGGCAACCAATGAACTCTATCAAAGAATCATAGAAAGCAGGTCAGAAGTTAAACATGAATTTGAAACCTGATAGTGCAAATGTTGGGTCTACCATTTCATTTCTTCTGTTTTCTCTCAATCTAAGCTAAGCACATCTGCCAAGAGCAGTGAGGTACAAAGAGATTTGAAGACTCCCCTAGGTTATGGCTTGAGAAGCCAGAACCTGTGACCCTAAGACTCTTAGGGACTCTAAGTATATGTTGGGTTTTCTTCCTCACTTTATCACACTGTCTCCTCCAATAAATTCAATAGTATTAATGAAACAGTAGAAACTCAGTCTCAGGAGATCAAAACACTGAGAATGGGGAGCATTTTTTTTTTTTTGTTCCACAAATCCTTGATTCCATGAGAATCAAATGTACTCATTATTTATGTCTATCTGTCTTTATCTTTTTGCCACTTGATTCCAGTCATTGGAAACAGGTACAGAGATCCAACAAAGAGTGGGGCAATGGATACTCCAGTCTTTGTAGCATAGGTAAAGTAAAGGGAGTGCTAGGGACTAAAACACACTGAGAGTCATGGAAAGAAAGGGAGGGACTCAATCAAGTGCATGTGGAACCTACTCTAGTATGCACTGCATCTCCTCCTCATGTCAACAACAATGAGGACGGAACCAACAAACCACCTGCTAATCTGCATAGATGTTAATAGGTCCTAGATTCCCATAACATGCTATTCAAAATATCCAATTACAATTTAAAAATTCATTAGCATATAAATATTAGGAGAATCTCAACTTACATGGGGATGCTTTGGAGTAGTCTGTGACTTCTATAGAAGAATTCTACAAGGCTATAAAACAAAATGATTAAAACATTGTGAATATCATGAAAACCAAAAGATAAATTTTTCACAATCAGCAAAAATGGAAGCTGTTAAGTGGGACCAAACAAGATATTTAGAAGTAAAAGAAGAACAGGAGCAATTAATATGAACAGTAAGTGAAGATGAAGCTAGCTCTCTATAAGGGAAAATTACTCAATCTGAAAAAAAAATAGTGATAAAAATTTAAAAATCAAGCCTTTTATAGTCCCTTGTGATATTATTGGAAAATAAAACCTAGTTTTCTTCATATTCTAGGAGACTAAGTTAAGGATTTGGGAGGCTTATATTTTTTCCTGTATAACCTTGTTTATGTATCCTCTCTGCTCTAGTGACCTTTTCTGACATTTTCACTGATGTGAAAGACCTCATCTGCATACAATGTCCTTGTTTATTTATAAATATTATTGGCTTATGTCTCTACCTCTCACTAACAGCCTTAGCTTCCCTAGCTATGTTCAGTTTTACATTTATTTATTTATTATTCATAAATTCATTCATTCATGTGCTTGTGTGACTGTGTATGTTGGTGCACACAAGTGGAGTTCAGAAGATAATTCTTGGGAGAAGGTTTTCTCCTTCCTCAACATTGGTTCTTAGGATTGATCTCTTAGATCTTCATGCTTGAAGTCAAAAATCTCTATAAGTTGAGCAATCTCATTATCCCTAGACCATTATTTTTTTAAGATAGGATTATGAGTAATTGTCTTAGCATATTGATGGCTGTGTTGTGTTCTCTTCTCATAGTGGCAAACTCTCAGTTAGCTCATAAATCAGTTCTTTCTGTGGCATTGACAAGAACCCAGAGTGTTCAGGTCTGAGATCCATTGGGTTTCCTGGGACCAAGATGCACAAATGGTTATCTATGCAAGTCTTTCCAATACGGTAGTTTAGATTATGCCTATTTAGGCAACCAAGAAGTTTGGAGGAAATATAGCAATGAAATATTGCTAATTTACTCATTTCTCTATCTTCAACTATTATTCACATAACACATAATCATGAAATTTATATCTTAATGGAAAATATTATACCTCTGTTTAAATTCTTACAGAGTGATAATCTTGAAATATTTTAATTTATTTGAAATTATAGTATATTTACATCATGTTTTGCTTTCATTTTTCCCTCCAACCCCTTCCATTTATCTCTACTCTTGCTCTATCAAATTCATGGCTTCTTTCTCTTTAATTGTTGTTATATGTATATGTGTGCATTCCTGAACACATAAATACAACCCTTTCAGTCTGTACAATGTTACTTGTATTTATGTTTTTCAGGGCTGACCATTTGGTTATTGGGTAACCAGTTGGTGTCTTCTTCCCTAGGCAAGACTTTCTCCCACTCCCAACTTTCCTTACTTGCCTATAATTCTTTGCCTAGGGTTGAAGCCTCCTGAGCTTCCTTCACCCCACTTTAGCATGTCCATTGGTGTCCTCCTTTTGTACTAGAAGAAAGGGGCAGAAGGATTGTAAGAGATAGAGAAATATGAAGATTGCTGTATATTTGTGCCTCTTGGAAATGTCAGAGAAATTGTAGATACGAAGTCTCACTGGCTCCCTTAAAGTTTGAATAGCATGCTGTAGGAATCTGGGGTCTTAGTAACATCATCTATAAAATTATCTTGTAATTTTTCTTCTAGTTGAAACCTTCTGTTAATTCCATGGATGTATTTCAGGATCTTGGCCTTGGAATTTTAGATACTTTGCATTTTTACTTATCTGTTAATTAAGATGTCTTCAGAGTCTTTTGTAATGGATATTTATAAAACAGCAACCTCAAATGTGAATTGGTGGGATGAATTATAAATCCTCATCATCCAGAAACAGCATGTTCCATAAAACAGGCCTCATTTTATTCTCTAGATTCTAGAGTGGAGAGGTTTTTTTGTAAAACAAAAACAAAAAACAAAAATGAAACAAACAAAAACAGTCCAGGTAAAAATGGAGACATGGGACTTGTCACAAGATGATGGAAAATCTACTAGATTTTGTATGTCTAGACATTGAAATGGTGTTTGAGCTTTCAGTGCTTTCTATTTGCAAAGACAGACAAAACTATGTCAGTTTCTTGCTATACTCACTGGCTTCAATACAATTATACAGAACAGAGCAGTTGCTGATGGTGGATAATATCACCACTGTGACTCTTTACCATGTTGTGCAGTGAGCAATATTGTCAGAATGAGGCATGGAACAAACACTTGAAGAGCCATCGTCTTACTTTATGGAGACATTAGCATTGTATTTATTTTGTTGTTGTTCTGCTAGGGAATAAAGACATTTGGGTTATTTCTTTTAAAAAAAATTAACAGCTTCCTATTTTATTAGGACACTAGCTATTCTTGGATACATTGTCATCCTGACAATTGAGTTCTTATTACAAGCTTTTGTTGACTTGTGACCTTCAAGGTAAATTCATTAAGAACACTGGGACTCCATTTGTAGTCACAGATTTGGAGTTTCTCTGAATAAGGGCCATGTAGTATTCATTATACTCTCAAGATGATTTTAAAGCAATAATTAAAGAATTCTTACTCCTTGGTAAGTAAAAATCTGTTTCATGGTCATACAATAATCAGAATTTATAAACTGTATAAAAATAAGAGTATCCACCCAAAAAGAAGACGAAGGACTCCCCTCAAATTTTGTACTCATTCTATCTCCATTAGCACTCACCTTTAAGAGCCCAAAGTGACATGCAACACAACAGCTCTTCATACAGGATGCGAGTATCAGCTGCTTCCATTTATTGAGTACTCACTGATGAGAGGCAAAGTGCTCAGCATTCTCTAGGGAATATTCTTGTTAAGCACTTTTTGCTTAGCAAGAAGAAAAAGATGTAAGTCATCAAGTATGCTATCGGCATGGATGGGGTAAAGCTCTCAACTCACAGCCAAATTCTCATTTCATCCCATAGCTTCTCATGTCCTACTCAGGAGAAGCAAATCCCATTGAATTAAATGTTCAGCTAGAAATGCAGTATGAGTAAGTTCTTATATCATGTCAAAAAGATCACGAATATTTGCTGCCTGCCTGCATTTCCATTTGTTCACTGGGGAGAAGACAATTCTCTAAAATGTCACACCTTCCTTAATGTCATTCAAGCAACAAGTACAAAGTATATTGTATTAAAAAGAAATGACTCAAGAACACTCAGATGTAAAGTGTCATGTGAAGAGCACAAAAATTTGGCATCAGTTTTCTTGTCAAGTTTTATGCTTAATTTTATAAAGAAGAATTATTCATTCTGGCCTTTAAGCAGGAATTTAATTGTACATTCAGTACTAAGGAGGATTCTGGAGATGACAATCACATTGCTCATTATCTTTAGGGTTCTGCTGTGTGGGGGCTATGGACATATGCTTTATCCCATCATTTGTGAAGCATCCTTATATTTTCTTTTTCCTGTGGATTTTTATATTGCTTCCATGACTGTGCAAGTTTAAAAAGAAACACCATTTATCTGTTTCTTGTTACAGATGACATGACAACTAGGGAGTTCTGTTTTAGCTTCCACTCTGTTTTAGGTAAATGCTAAATACTGAAGATTGAGTTCTAACTATTTAGTCCTGGCCTATTTTATTAGCTACCCTTCCTATGACATCATCTCTTCTCTTTATACTGCAATAATATTGGAAATTTTAAGAGCATCTAGCACTATCATATTCACATAAACATTGGCACCTACTTAAAAATTCTAATGTATTTTTCTTGAAGTTTCTTAGAGGCTTCTATGTGTCCCAGTACCATTTATGTAAGGTGTGTATTTTTGTCATCTTTGTTAAATATCAGATGGCTGCAGTTAAATGCATGCATATTTGGTCCTTCTATTTTGTTCCATTGATCTATATCATGTGTGTGTGTGTGTGTGTGTGTGTGTGAGATACTGACTTATCTATATCTCTGTAATACAATATACAAACTGGTATTGTGATCTCCCTAGCATTCATTTTGCTCAGGGCTACTACAGTTATTTTGAGTTTGTTATGGTCCCTTATTTTATGATTTTTTTCTTTATTTCTGTAAGAATTATGTTAACAATTTTGATTCGCATTGCATTGACTGTGTAAATTACTTTCAGGAGAATGGTCATTTCACAACATTACTACTACTATCCTATGAGAATGAGAGGGCTTCCCATCTTCTAGTAATTTCCTTTGACTCCTGAGAATGGAGGTGTAACTATGATCCTTTCTCATGTGTTTACTAGTGGTATCAAGAATGATTACAGATCTTTCTAAGTTACTTTGATTCCTTCCACTTTACTGAAATAATTGATTCTGTTTACAAAATTTATGGTAAAATTTTATGAATCAGTTATAAGTAATATCAAATTATCTGCAAATAGGAAACATTTGACTTCACTTTTCCTGTGTGTGTGTGTGTGTGTGTGTGTGTGTGTGTGTGAATTTTCTTTTCTATCTTATGGCTCTAGCTCATATTTCATGTACTACATTGAAAAAGAGTATAGATTAGGGACATCTCACTTACTCCTGATAGTAATAAGATTACTTCATGGCTTTCTCTACATATGGAGACTTTTCATGTGTCTTTAAGTGAATTTATATAATATTGTAACTTATTGTTATTCAAACTAACTTGATCAACCTGCTGGGTGATCTTTTCGATATATACTTATATTTGGCTTATAATTTTTAAAATATTTTTATTTCTGTTATTCAATTATATTGACCTCTAATTTTCTTTTATGTTGTGCCAATACCTGGTTTGGATACTGAAGTAACACTGCATTTCTAAACCTGTATAATTTCTAGCTACATTGCAAATAATTATTCTTATACCCACAGATAAGTACAGCGTTCAACCTCTCATTAAAGAAATGTTGTTTTTTTAAAGCAGACTATATTTTACTGAAAACTATAACTTGCAAAAATGGAAAGAACAAATGACCTCATATGCCCTGTTCTGGTGGGTACCTCTACAGTGAAATTGTTAGTCAAAATACTCAGGAAACAGTGTGCAGAAAGGAACAGAAAGATTGAGAGCTAGAGGACCAAGATGTTTGCTGTGAGACAGGTTCTTCTTTATATAATAGGGAAGCTAAACACATAAAATTTCAAAATGATGGTCATTGAAACATGACCTGTACTAATTCCAACATTGGTTGAGACTCCATCCTAAATAGGGAAAATATCACAAGACCAGACTTACAGATAAGAAGTTATGATATTAATGGGTGCTAAAAGAAGGGAAACCAGCCTTCTCTAAATACATGCTCTTATCAATCCAAGCTGTCAGCTCCTAAACACGTGCACATAGGTGCAAGCCCAAATGGATTCAGTCAGATATACTTATGCAAAAATAACTAAATAAGAGATCATATATTGAAAAGAGATTAAGACAGTGCAGAAGTTGGATACAGAAGAAGAAAGGGAAGAAATGATGTAGCTTCAGTATTCCTGTGTAAAATTCTCAAAAAAAAAAAAGTTCCTAAATTCACAAGAAACTTTTCAGGTTTTAACTTCTTCTTAACATCATTCTTAAACTCAGAGTCAGCCTCTGGACAGAGCTGCTAATTTCTTGGTTAGTGTTATCTCTTGACCCCATGCTTGCCTCTCTCCAATGCTGCATATTTACTTTTGCGTTTGCTCCTTTAAGTCCTGGAGGAGTTGCATCATTATGATTTTGTTGAGTAGCACACATCATGTATTTCCTTTCATTATCTCAGAACTCATTATAATATCTGGGAGAACAAGGGGATACCAAGTAAACCTCAGGTTCATTTAATGTTCATAAAACTCAAATCTTTTCATTGCAATTATTTAGGAAAATGGAAATCTACTAAGATAATACCAATATAGTAGGAAACAGTATGTTGACTGATAAACCTAGTTATTAAGTAAACCATCTTGTCAATAAAATGAGAAATTTATTCCCAAGACTTTGAAGTTTCTGGGAGAGTGTATCATATCCATTGGTGACTACAGTGAATTGCTGAAGATTACTACATTATTTTTATTTTTAATTTGAATGCATGAGAGCATTTTTCTTCCTTTTTTTATAATAAAATTTAATTGTTAGAGAATTTTTGAGAAATGTTCCATGTAACAGTACAAAGCAATACAGTACTTCTAATGAACAGTTTATCAACAACTACCAAAGTATAAATTGTGCATAAAATTTTATCCAGTAAACTAATTACTAGGAATTTATGTTGACAAAAATATGTTTACTGTGGGAAATCTATCACGGTATTACATACAATGGTGAATTATGAGAAATGTCAAAATTAAATACAGAATTAATAAATTATGAAATTACATTTCTATAATAATTAAAATTCTATTTTTTCACTAAAACCTTAGAAGCCAATATCATCTTATACTTTCATATTATAAATATGATTAAAATAAATTAAATCACTTTATAAAAATATTATGAAATGGGAAATTATTTCTGACAGATCAACTCTTACAGTTTTATAGGCCATTCATTTTTTTCTCCTTGGAAATGAGAAAGGAATTGTTAACTTCAGTCAAAATAGCACACAACCTAATCTCACATATCACATGTTTAATGTTACTTGTTTTCAATAGGCTTTGATGACCTAACTACCGTCACACTCAACTGGAAATAAGTTGACAACTCTTGACTAAATTCAGAGAAAATAAATACTAGTCTTCTAAAATATACGGACTGACATCCCTAATGTGAACATAAAATTCAAATACCTCCAGTGATCTCTCTTGAAGATATGTTAGCTTCGATCTGAGCAAAGAACAACATTCCTTTGGGTTTCCCAAGGCCATTACACTGAGATTCATCAGATACCTATAACACTTGCTGAAGTTACCCCTTAAATATTTCTATTTCACCAATAGTGTCCTTCCTTATCTTTTGTGATAACTTTTGGTTGAAAGTTGATTTTATTCGATATTAGAATGGCTACTCCAGCTTGTTTCTTGGGATCATTTGCTTGGAAAATTGTTTTCCAACCCTTTACTCTGAGGTAGTATCTGTCTTTGTCACTGAGGTGTGTTTCCTGTATGCAGCAAAATGTTGGGTCTTGTTTATGTATCCAGTCTGTTAGTCTATGTCGTTTTATTGGGGAATTGAGTCCATTGGTGTTAAGAGACATTAAGGAAAAGTGATTGTTACTTCCTATTATTTTTATTGTTAGAGGTGGTATTATGTTTATGTGGCTATCTTCTTTTGGGTTTGTTGAAAGATTACTTTCTTGCTTATTCTAGGGTGTAGTTTCCCTATTTGTGTTGGTATTTTCCATCTATTATCCTTTGTAGGGCTGGATTTGTGAAAAGATATTGTGTAAATTTGGTTTTGTCATGGAATATCTTGTGTTCTCCATCTATGGTAATTTAGAGTTTTGCTGGGTATAGTAGCCTGGGCTGGCATTTGTGCTCTCTTAGGGTCTGTATGACATCTACAGAGCATCTTCTAGCTTTCTGGTGAGAGGTCTGGTGTAATTCTCATAGGTCTGCCTTTATATGGTACTTGACATTTTCCCATACTACTTTTAATATTCTTTCTTTGTTTTGTGAATTTGGTGTTTTGATTATTATGTGACAGGAGGAATTTCTTTTCTGGTCCAGTCTATTCTAAAGTTCTATATGCTTCTTGAATGTTCCTGAGCACCTCTTTCTTTAGGTTAGAAAAGTTTTCTTCTATAATTTTGTTAAAGATATTTACTGGCCCTTTAAGTAGGGAGTCATCATACCCTTTTATATCTATTATCCTTTGGTTTGGTCTTCTCATGGTGTCCTGGATTCCTCAATGTTTTGTGTTAGGAGCTTTTTGCATTTTGCATTTTCTTTCACTGTTGTGCCAATGTTTTCTATGGTATCTTCAGCACTTGAGATTCTCCTATCTCTTATATTCTGTTCATGATGCCTGCATCTATGACTCTTGATCTCTTTCCTGGGTTTTCTAACTCCCAGGTTATCTCCCTTTGTGATTTCTTTATTGTTTATATTTCCATTTTTAGATCCTGGATGGTTATGTTCAATTCCTTCACCTGTTTGATTGTGTTTTCTTGTAATTCTTTAAGTGATTTTTGTGTTTCCTCTTTAAGGGCTTCTAGTTGTTTACCTGTGTTCTGTAAGGGAGTTATTTATGTCCTTTTAAAAGTCCTCTATCATCATTATGAGAAGTGGTTTTAGATCAGAATCTTGCTTTTCCGGAGTTTTGTTGTATCCAGGACTTGCTATAGTGGCAGAAACCTTGGTTTCTGTTGTTTATGTTCTTGTGCTTGCCTCCTGCCATCTGGTTATCTTTAGTGATACCTTTGTCTGACTGGAGCCTGTCTTTCCTGTGATCCTGCTTATGCCAGAACTCCTCCGAGACCAGCTGTCTCTGGGATCCTATGATTCTGTTATCCTGTGTTCCTGAGATCCTGGGTGTGACAAAGCTCCTCTGAGTCAAGCTGCCTCTATAACCCTGAGATCCTGGTGTGACCAAGCTCCTGGAATCCAGGAATCCTGTGATCCTGGGCGTGTTAGAGCACTTGGGAGTGGAACTTCCTCTGAGTGTTGAGGAGTCCTGCCCAAGGTCTGCTCAGGGCAAAGGCCCATACTGGGAAGCCTTTTGTTCCTTTATTATATTCAAATTTCATGTTTGTTCCATTTGCAAATCCATTAACATAATCCACTATATAAACAAACTCAAAGAAAAAAAGCACATGATCATCTCATTAGATGCTGAAGAAAGCCTTTGACAAAATATAACACCCTTTCATGTTAAAAGTATTAGAGAGATCAGGAATTCAAGACCCATGCCTAAACATAATAAAAGCAATATAAAGCCAACCAACAGCCAATATCAAATTAGATGGAGAATTCCACCAAAATCAGGGACAAGACAAGGCTGCCCACTCTCTCCCTATCTATTCAATACAGTACTCCAAGTTCTAGCCAGAGCAATAAGACAGCAAAAGGAGATCAAGAGGTTACAGATTGGAAAGGAAGAAATCAAGGTATCACTATTTATAGATGATATGATGGTATAAGTAAGTGACTCCCAATATTCTACCAGAGAACTTCTACAGCTGATAAACAACTTCAGCAAAGTGGCTGGATATAAAATTAACTCAAAGAAATCAGTTGCTTTCATTTATATAAATGATACACAAGCTGAGAAAGAAATCAGGGAAACAACACCCTTCACAATAGCCACAAGTACTATAAAATATCTTGGTGTAACTCTTACAAAGCAAATGAAAGAGCTGTACAACATGAACTTCAAGTCTCTCAGTAAAGAAATAGAAGACTTCAGAAGATGGAAAGATCTCTCATTCTCATGGATTGGTAGGATTAACACAGTAAAACTGGCCATCCTACAAAAAGTAATCTGCAAATTCAATGCAACCCCATCGAAATTCCAACATAATTCTTCACAGGCATGGAAAGGGCGATCCTCAGTGGGATCAAACTCAGTGGGAAAAAAACACTCAGGATACAGAGAACAAAGCTTAACAATAGAAGAACTTCTGGGAGAATCACCATCCATGACCTCAAGCTGTACATGTAATAGTGATTAAAACTGCATGGTATTGGTACAGAGATAGACAATTCTATAAGTGGACTAGAATTGAAGACCCAGAAATAAACCCACACATTTATGGACACTTAATCTTTGACAAAGAAGCCAAATATATACAATAGAAAAAAGAAAACATCTTCAATAAATGGTGCTGGTCTAACTAGCAGTCTGTATGTAGAAAAATGAAAATAGATCCATATTCGTCACCTTACACTCAAATCTAAGTTGATTAAGGACCTCATCATAAATCAGATACACTGAATTGAATACAAAAGAAAGTGAAAAAGAGCCTCAAACTCATTGGCACAGGTGGGATTTTTCTAAATAGAACTGCAATGGCTTAAACTCTAAGATCAACAGTTGATAAATGGTACTCATGAAACTGAAAAGCTTCTATGATGCAAAATACAGTCACTAGGACAAACCGGCAACCTACAGATTGAGAAAAAGTCTTCATTAACTCCACATCAGATAGAGAGCTAATATCTAAAATATCTAAAGAACTCAAAAAGCTAACCTCCAAAAAGCCAAATAACCCAATTGGAAAATGAAATACAAAGCTAAACAGAGAATTCACCACACAGGAATCTCAAATGACCTGAAAAGTACTTAAAGAAATGTTCAAAGCCCTTAGTCATCAGGGAAATGTAAATCAAAATGACTGAGATTTTACCTCACACCAATTAGAATGGCTAAGAACAAATCTCAAGCAACAGCACATTTTGGCAAGGATGTGGAGAAAGAGGAATACTCTTTCATTGCTGGTGGGATTGCAAACTGGTATACCCACTCTGGAAATCAATCAGGTGGTTACTCAGAAAATTGGAAATAGATCTACCTAAAGACCCAACTATAACACTCTTGGGTCTATACCCAAAAGATGCCCCACCATACCACAGGGCAAGTGCTATGCTATGTTCATAGCAACCTTATTTGTAATAGCCAAAAAGCTGGAAACAACCCAGATGTCCCCAAACAAGCAATGAATTCAGAAAACATGGTTCATTTATACAATTGAATACTATTCAACTATTAAAATTGAGGACACCATGAGTTTTGCAGGCAAATGAATAGAACTAGAAAATATTCTGAGTGAGCTAACCCAGATCCAAATGGACATGCATGGTATATACTCACTAATAAGTGGATATTTATCAAAAAGTACAGAATACCTAACATGCAACCCATAGAACTTAAAATATTTAACAAGCAGAAAGACCCAAGTGGAGCTGTTTCAATCCTGCTTAGAAGGGGGAAGAAAATAATCAGGAAAGGCAGAGGAAGGGAGGGACCTAGGTAGGAGAGGGAAGGAGAAGGAGAAAAGGGGAACAGTATTAGGTATGGGGATGGGAGAGAAGCCTAGAGGGCCAGCAGAATGGATGGAAAGACCCAGCCTCTGGGTGTGGGAGGTGGGGAGACCATCTAGAAAGTACCAGAGACCTGGGAAGTGAGATGTTCTCAGGAATCAATGGGAGTTGTCGTAGAAGAAATGTCCAACAGTGGGGAGAGGAAGTTCATACAGTCCACCTCCAGTAGAAAGACATGGCCTCAAGTGGAGGAATAGGATTGCCAACACACAGTCAAAATTTCTGACCCAGAATTGTCCCTGCCTAAAAGAACTGCAGGGACAAAAATGGAAAAGAGACTGAAAGAAAGGTGGTTTAGTGAAGTCCAACTTGGGATCTGTCTCATGGGAAGGCGCCAAGGCCTGACACTATTACTGATGCTATGATGTGCTTATAGACAGGAGCCTAGCATGGCTGTTCTCTGAGAGACCCAATCAGCAGCTGACTGAGACAGATGCAGACACTAACATAGAACCACTGGACTGAAGTTGGGGACCCATATGGTTGAATTAGGGAAAGGTTGGAAGAAGCTGAAGAAGAGGGCAACCCCTCAGGAAGACCAGCAGTCTCAACTAACCTGGACCCCTGGGAGCTCCCAGACATTGAGCCACCAACCAGGCAACATACATGAACTGGTCCAAGGCCCCAGACACATATGTAGCAGAGGACTATAGGGTCTGGCCTCAGTGGGAAAAGATGTGTCTAATCCTCAAGAGACTTTATATCACAGGGAATGGGGAGGCCTGTTTTTGGGAGGGGCATCCTCTCAGAGACAGGGAGAGGAAGAACAAGATGAGGAACTGTGGGAGGGAGGACCAAAAGGGGGGGCAAAGGCTGGATTGTAAATAAATAGAATAATAATAATAAAATAATAATTTAATGAACTCTAGTGAACTCAGCTGAAGTATTTCTTTTGTATCAGTCTAAAAATTAAAAATTAATTTGTGTTTTTAAGAGCTGTTAGTCATAAATATCTTTCATTTCCATAAGCATTTATTTTTTTCTTTAATTTTTTTTTTTTTTTTTTTTGGTTTTTCGAGACTGGGTTTCTCTGTGTAGCCCTGGCTATCCTGGAACTCACTCTGTAGACCAGGCTGGCCTCAAACTCAGAAATCTGCCTGCCTCTGCCTCCCAAGTACTGGGATTAAAGGTGTGTGCCACCACTGCCCCGCTTTTTTTTTTTTTAATAGAACCAAATATTAGATATTGAGATAAACTGCAAAATATCAAGAAGACTTGTGGGAAAAAAAGATTACAGATTCTTAAAATAAAAAAACGATACTTTCTATTTCTCCAAGGAAAGGAAAAGGATTATTGTAATAGGTCTGATTATTAATTGCAGGTCTATTTCTTATACACAAATGAATAGATGTATTATTGATGATACATTTTATAGAATTAATAAAACAAGGTGTATAATTAGGAGGAACCATCATCAGATGATTAGTTATTTTAGAAATCATTATGATATTTTAGCTGAATTTTGTCCCCTGGCTATTTAATAAAAAAATAAAGAAAATAAGACATATTCCCTACTGCATGTGCACGCTATCATTTGAGCTAAAAATGTCTCATTAAATTATACATTTGCTGCCCAGACCTGGTTAAAATTTTTTCTCATCTTATTCTCTCAATTTTCTCATAAATCTTCTGGGAAATTACTGTGCTTGCTGGTACAAGAACACCTCCAAGCACTTAGCACACACAACTACATGTCCTTGCAGAGATTCTGGCCAGAGCTAAGTGTTCTGCAGACTGCTAAATTTAAATAAATGTATACAATATTCTGTGTTCTTGTCACTAAATATATACAAAAAATAATACCAAAGTTTAAATGACTACAATACTTTTTAGCCTTTTGTTTAATGGATGGTTTAATAAAACATGATAAACCAAGACCAAATGAACCTGGCTTTTCCTACTTAACTGACTTTTCTTTGAAATCTTGGGTGAAGTTTAAATGTGGTAGGAATCATAGCATTACTGTATGGAAAGGTTGACAACAAATGAAGGACATCTACTGAAACAAGAATCTGGTTGTTTTAGGTAACAGTTTCTCGAATTGCAAAATTTTACAGTGTTCTACAAACACCTTTAAATTGTTCAATTGATTATGTAGACATTGATGGTGATTTTAAGCCAGTATAACCCAGAAAGACTTCATGATTATGTAAGTGAAAAACAACTACATTTCTTTCAAACCAATTCAGAAGAAAATGCATTCTGTTCTGTGTGATCAAACCTATAAGTCACCAAAGTAATGGTACACTGGAAAGATTTTAAAAGGAAACACACAACTTGGAAAATATTCTTAAAAGTACTCTCTGAAATTAAATAAATGCCAACTCCTTATATAGGAGCTAAAATACCAAGATTAAAAAACAACTCTTACCTTGGTAAAAAACAAATCACATCTCAGTGCTACTAGCTTTCAGTGCTGTTTTTAAAACAGACTTGCAGGTAAACGTGCCAATAACCCAAGGGGTCCAGTGTATTGATAAGTTCTTGGATGAAGAAATGGTCTCAGGATGATAATGCATTGAAATCCATCAAGACAAGGCCAGTTTACTTACCACACTGAAGAGCCTTTCTCCTCCAGACTGGTTCCTATGAGGAGACAAAAGGCATTACCCACAGAGGACTATAATTGTGATAAGACTAAATCCATTTCAGGAAAAAATGGTGTAAGGAAATGGTGTACCTTTCATGCATTTGGAGAGTCATAAAAGCAGATTCAGTCAGCTCTGTCTGTATTAAGGAATAAGACACCATATTGGCAGACTAATGCAATGAGGAGAGGAGGAAGGAGACAAGAGGAGGAAGAGAGAGTCCACGAACCATCACTTCCTTTCAATTCTGCCCTTCACAGTGCAAACTAGACCTTCTGGAAAAATGTATATGATGAGGATTCTTTGTAAATGTTGGAAACTAGAATTTGGGGTCCTAAAAGAGATAACTATAGTTGAAGTACACATTATAAATTTATTTTAAAGTAGTCTCATTTTAACACAGTCTTTTCTTCTATAGCAATACAGAAAATATCCCATTCATTACTTAAACTTTATTAAAGCATATATTTATTAAACATGTCTGAAAGGATTGAAAGGATTGTTATCAACAATAAGATATATATCAACAAACCCCATTATATCACTTTTAATAAAGTCTTTAGGAAATAAATGTGAGTGAATGTGTGAAGGATAAACTATGTTCTGACTCCCCAAACACAAATCCCTTGCTTTAGAGAATGCAGAAAAGATATCCTCATAGTCTGAATCATCTGAAGACCAAATTAGAACTTCATTAAAAATGGAAAGCAATTTCAAGAGTGGTTTGTCATCCTTAGTCAGGGGTGGGTTCCGAAAGAGGAAAAACATGTCTTGATAACTGATATCCCAGGATCCCCACCTCTCTCTGCAGGACCTAGCTAAAACTGTCAGTGAATGCTGGTTGATTCATAAAAAGAGAAATTCCACATCCTAGAAACAGTAGAGGTTAACCTCAATGCCATTGCATTTTGATATTTCCCCCACTTCTAGCAGAAGGTATTCCTTATCGGAAATTGATAAATGTGTGCTATTAGAGCATATATGTTATTGGTCTCTGTGGTCACAGAGCTTTCACTCACATAAAATCGGATATTGATGCTTTAGCCCCTAACTTGCCTATCCCTTAATGTCTGTCTTCCATCTTCTTTTCTGACTATTTTCATTTCCCTTTGTTCTGTTACTTTTGGCACATCAGTTAGTTGTGTGAATTTAGCTTTTTGACCCAAAACTATCAGTTTCTGATGCTATGGGGATATTTACAGGTTTTGTTTTGGAAATGAGTCCTATGTATTGAGACACCAGATATACAAATGGATAGAAATCCAGTCCATATATGAAAATCAACTCTGACCCACAACCTCCGCACCAACACACACATGAAGTAGGCTAGCTAGGTGATGGGGGGAAGATCTGGGAGAAATTAGGGGCGATACTGTATGAAATTCTCAAAGAATAAGTAACATTTTTCCTTAAACATTTTTATTAATCCATTGAGTATTTCATACAATGTACTTTGCTCATACTAAGTGTCCTTCCCCCACTCCTCACAAAGTTATAAATGATACTATATCCACCAAATATTGTATCCTTTAATGTTAATTAAAAGGAAGAAGTAAGAACTTTACTTCCTTGGTACAAAACAGTGAGAATTCCTAGTGTTGAGGTTTGATTTTGAGGATCTAAATAATGGAATATTTATCAAAAAGTTCTTCCCATACAGGAAAAATGTCTGTAAAGAGCAAGTTAGGAGTAATGGACAGATTTGTGTGTGACTAGCAAACTTTGTCATGGCAGCTCTTCATCTGAGAATTTATAAAATTATTCAAGTGGGGAAGTAAAACTACTTATACAGCACAGACAGTCCAATAGATGGCGGGGACCTGACAAGAGCTGGCTGGCTCTTTATGACACTGAAAACTCACACTTGGGCATCTTTACTCCTCTCTATGCAACCAAAGCGCATGTTGCCTGCCCACCTGATTATTTCACAGTCTTTGAGAAGCCTGAACTCCCCTGCCTTCTGCAATGAAATCTCATTTAAAATACATCTATTTGAATGTTTATCACATCTTTGCCTGTTTCTGCTATTATTGAATTTGTCCAGAACTTAATTGTTACCAGTGAGACAAAAGCAGAGGTAACTTTAAGGGATGATCAGGTTAGGAGAGCTCCTCTTTTCTAAATACAAATAACCATTCCTCTGGATCCAGGCATTTGCTGGAGGTCATTTTGTCTTGCATGTTCTGCTTCAGAGGATGTAGTTCTTAGCAGACACCAAACTCCAGAGACTTTAACCATGATCTTCAGAAATACAATAATAAAAATTCCCCTTTAATCATCATGCAGGCTCTGTTTCACAATGCAAATGGGCTGACAATCTCATAGAAATGAATCAAAACTAATTTTGCTTTTATATAAAATTCATGTAAAGTATAAAATGTATGCATTGTTTAGGGACTTTCTCGAGTCTCATAGCTTATTAGTTGAAATCCATCCATGTCTATGTGTTACTACAGCTACAGTTTCTTTATCTTCATTGCTCTATAATGACTGGTTACATGTTATCGAATTGGCACACAAATTGATGATACAAATTTAAATCACTCCTACCAGGTGCAGATGACAGTTTATTACTCATTTACTCTCTTAAACCCTTGAAGTAAAACATTTGTAATCAATAAGGTAGGAGTGAGGCAGGCAGACTATCTTTGCAAACTGCATTTCTCTGATGACTAATACAATTAGGCATTTTAATGAGCTTTTCCCTCCTGTATGAAATATATTTAAATGTCATTTTTAATTTGATCATATGAACATTTCTTTAAGAATTTTAGAGTTCCTTATATTAAACTCTAAACTACCTACATCATTGTTTATTTAGGGGTTCACAATGTATGCTCAAAAAAATTGTGGCTTAATTTGCCATTTCTTCAATGAATTAAAATTTCAATTTAGAACAATTTTAATTTTTATATATCCTTTAATATGATAATGTATAAACATTTTGTGTTCTTGAGCATGTGTGCATTTTCTCACCTGTACAGGTTTATGAGTATGTGTGGGTAAGCATGGATGTGTGTGTAGAAGCCAAAAGGAAAACTTAGCTAGCTTTTAACAAATGCCATTAATTCATCTTGGTTTTGAAACAGACTCTTCAAGTCTGCCGTTCGAGAATGCATTTTTAATATATAAGCCTGTATTTCTATAGCACATGATGCTTCATTGAGTGCTTCTCTAGAACTATCTAGACTATCTAGAATAGACCTTCAAGAAACCAGTGGTTTAAAGTTCAACTGAAATGTTAGGAATGACTGACACATAATCTACATCTTTTATGAGAAGCAGCACATTATGTCTGTGATGGATATCTACCAGTGTAATTGTACCAATGACAATTCTGCCATAGAACACAAAATTCAGTGTACTTTTTGTCAGATGTCAGTGTCATATAGGCTATATTTTATGTACATTAGGATATCTCGGCATATCTTAGGAACTACTTTTCTCAGATTTAAATTTCAGAACTATGGATTTGTGGACATACTAAATTATTAAATTCAAATAACCCACATCATTTTAATTTCAGAAATTTTATAATTCCCTATAAAATATGTACCTCATTCTTTTAAGAACTTATTTTGATCTTTATATTTCTATTAACTCACTTAAATTAATAACTATATGACTATTAAATGAAAATATTCCAGGAAAAGAACACAAAATAGAAGGAAACTTATGACTAGAGAGGTGGCTCAGTTGATAACCATAATTGCTGCTCTTCCAGTGGATCCCAATTTGCTTCCCAGCATCCAAAACTTGGCTTACAACATTCCATCCCTTCACTTCCAGAGTATTCAATGACATCTTCTTGCTCTGTGGATGCCAGGCATGTATGGAGTGCACATAGATGCAGATAACACATGCACATAGTTAAAACAAAATTAATAAATGCAATTCATTCTGTATCTGACATTCTTGTGCTATTTTATCATTGTGACTCTGGAAGCCACACTTTTTTCTTACTTTGGCTTGCTGTCTTAGCAATACCATGTCAGCATTCTAGACTTTGAGGCTTTAGTTCATAGTTCAGTACTCATAAGATTTCACATATAGGAAGACACAAATTATGTTTGATCATGTTAAAAAGGAAACTTTCTCAATTACATGTCAGGTATCATATATAAATGTCATCAAGATCATTTATATCTTTCTAACTGTGACATCAGACTAGAATTAAAATAGAAACTGTCACGATATTATAAAGGAGCTTTAAACCAGAAAAATACATCATATTCATTGTTGTTTCATGGTTCCCTTTCAACAAATTAGAAAGTACTGCTTCTACTTTTCCACAGATCTCACAGTGATAAAGGTACTTTGTAGCATTGTCACATAGTCAGCAAAGTGAGATGGCACTGTGGATGGAAGAACATGCTGTACAAGTCTGATATCCTGAGTACAATCCCTGGATTCCACAGTGGATGAAGAGAAGCACTTCCAAACATTGTTTTCTGATAAAACCAAGGATTCTGTGACATGGGTGTGTCCACACTCATGTATACATGTCGGAACCACACACATATAATAATGAAAAATTGTTCCAAGGATTTTAACTCTCATGTTATCTTAGGGTCTATCTCTATGGACTATCTCTACTAAGACAACACTCCTCCTATTTTTTATTCTTACACCTTTTATTTAATTTTCACTTTCAGACAATTCCTCACTACGACCTTGAACTTACCCCATAGCCCAACTTGGGCTTGAAGTTGCAGCACTTCGTCTCTATGCCTTAAGTAGCTGAATTCCTGTCTTGTATGGCCAAGCCTATCTCCTCTTCAGAACAACACCAGTTCACTTTTCTTCCAAACTCTTGAATAGATTATGGAACAAAATGATCTCTGTATAGTCATAAAGAATTCTTACAGTGACACTCACTTACATCATCAATGATGTCAAGCACAAGACTGAATGATAAATATGCAGCAAGTGTGCTTAGGTATTCACTTTATGAGCTGGTCACTAGACTTTCTTCTAGGAGTCACTCAGATACGAAATCCCAGCACTTTCCTTTCAGAGTGTGAAAGCTCAGGTGATATCTAATGTTTATGGCAATATGTATTCTCTGCTCAAGATAAGAAAAATAAACTATTACAAACAGTATTTCCTGCATCAAATGAGATAGCATAAAAATATAGAGAAAAAGCATGTAAGAATTATTTCTAATCACATCGTTATTAACAGCCTTCTAGAGAGTAGATTTTTACCAGCTGAAATTCAAATAAGAGATCACAGTTCGGACATTGTTATATTTCACATCTGAGGGATGAAGTCTGTCAGTCTTGCACTTTGCCTTCTGTTAGAAAACACTGATCAGCAATATCTTCCTCCATTGCTAAGCTGCTAAATGCTCTCACATTCCTTTTTAGCACTGATCCTCCACAAGACTCTTCCAGGCTACTTGAATTTGACTTTCATTTGTAATCTGAGATTATTTTTTCTTGGAAGAAACTAGATTTCAAAGCACACTCTTAAGGGGCATGGAGCTCTGGGGACTACAGCATGAAAGCAGGAATGGGTAGCAGAGGAGCAGGATGAGCAGGTATTAGGAAAGGGATCTAGCTATGTTTCTGCTGCTGTCATAAAAATGTCCTGAAAAAAATCAACCTAGATTATAAGATGTTCATTTTAGCTGGTAATTCCAGGTTATAGCTCACCTTCATGAGGACTCACAGCACCAAGAACTAGGGACAGCTGCATACAACATACCCACAGTGACAAGCAGAAAGAAATGGATGTTTTCATGGTTCATGCTCAGCTAGCTTTCTCTACACCTATATAGTCAATAGCCTTAAACCACGGAATAGTGCCATCCACTTATAGTCTGGATTTTCTCATATTAATGAATGTATACTCAAGGCAGTCTCCCACAGACATACCCTCAGACCAACCTGATATAAATCTTCCCTCATTGAGTTTATCTTTCCAAGTAATTGTAGAGTATGCCAAGTTGACAATTAAAGCTAACCATCACACCAAGCAAAACTTGATGGCAGGTAAATATTTCTGGAAAAGGCCACTGAACTATTTGTGGATTATTAATGTTAATCTATGTGCTCTTTGAAGTTGGACTTTTTCCAGTGGGCTGTGGTTAGTAGGGAGATGGGTTAATACAAAGATAACTCATTAAAATGCAGAAACAACTGAAACTGGCATGATCAATGCCTCATTGGAATGCTATAGGAAGCTTCCTTTCCCTGTGTTCAGGGGATGTCTTAGAGATGGTAAAAGAAAAGAGGTTCTGGAAGACTATTATTCAAAACAATAGTTTTGAATAAGGTCCATTGAACTAACAAACACACAATGACTGTGATTGTCTGCACAGGACTTGCACAAGATAAAGCTAGTCAAATTTTCACCACAGATTGTGGAGAGGCTCAAGGAGACATATCACTATCTGAATAGCTACTGGCAGTTGATGGCTTCTTGGGAAGGGAAGATTTCAGTTATTTGGCCTCTGATAGAATGTTCACATATCATTAGATAGATGTATACACATGCACCAATAGGTGGTACTAACTAAATTCAGCAGGCTTAAATAAGACATGAAGTTGAAATGAAGATTTGCTTTGGCAAGGTCGAGACTGAGTAGGAGGGAAGGGATGGATGTGATCAAAATATATTGCATATATGTATGAAAATCTCAAAGATTAAATAAAACATACTTAAAATAACAGAATAAAGTAGTGTTAAGAAATGGAGTAACGGTGAAGCAAAATTAGTATACGAATCTTAAACTAAAGCAATATTAATCTAAAAAATTTGAAAAGGTACCATGCAGAACTAGATAAAATATTTGCAAAATATATAGCTAATAAGGGATGGATCATCAAAATATGTAGAGAAATTCATAATTCAATAACAGTGTAATAAATATACAAATTTGAAAGAAAGCAAAGGAGTTGGAGAGACAATCACTAAAATAGAAATATAAATACCTGTCAAACATAAGTAAAGATGACTACACATCACTAATTTGATGACTTGAGTAAAAATGTTCTTATAAGTACCTATGTTATATGCTTAATTTTTAACTGGTATCATTTCTTTTGGACATATTGAAGAATTTTGAAGGTGTACCTACTTGGGATAAGTAGGTGTCTACAGCCATACCTTTGAAAGTAATACCTGCTCATTGTCCCTTACAGTTCTCATGCTGCCCATCTATGTTGAAATTAAGAGTCTCCTCCACTACATTGTTCTCAGCTAAGATTATCCAATCAAATGCATATGGGAAGACTCAGACCTGTTAACCTAGAAGCCAAAATAAGTCTGCACTTAAACTTTTTTCTTATCAGTGTTCTGGTTACAACCATGTCAATTAAATAGTATGTAGCTAATCATGATTATATATATATATCAAAATGATGTTATATGGTTGCTTTTTATCCATTATGAATAGCAATCAAAGGAATCAAAATAAATATTTGTAAAAGTTCAAGAACTTTCGTATCTTTATGGTTTTGTACCTTGTGAGGATGTAAATGATGTAGAGGTTTTAAAAAGCAATGAAGGTTTCATGAAATATACAGAATGAAACAGACATAGAAGCCAACAATCATATACCTGAGTACCTATCTTATGGCAAATAAAGCAGAATCTTTAGAACACATCTGCACACTCATGTTCAATGCAGCTTTCTTATTAATAACAGACAGGTATAAAGAGAAGACTGCTCATCAACAGATACATGGATTGCTAAAACGTGGTAGTATTCACATGAGGATGCTACAAAAGCCAAAGAGAAGAAGGAAAACCTATCATATTCTAGAGATTTGGAAGAATCTTGAAGTTGTAATTCTAAGCAAAATGAGGCAGTCACAAGATACATAAGGAGGTGTCTATAGCCATACCTTTGAAAGTAACAGCTGATCCTTGTCCCTATGACTACTTCATTTAACTATGTAGATCTAGTTATATGAAATAAAACATTCTTTCAAATATTATGGGGGAAATTGTTTATAGGTCTGTTTCATATAACTATGTAGATCTAGTTATACAAAATAAAATATTCTTTCAAAAATCATAGGTATAAAAATTACAATGGTGGCTACCTAGAACTAATGATGTGGAGAGGAAATTTATGTTGCCAGTTTCAGGATTTCAAGATAAAAGAACTCTAAAGTTTGGAGCACTGTGAGCTGAATACACTTACTTCCACCATAGACTTTACACTTCAAAATTATTTAAGTGAAAAGAAGTTATACATTAATACTACTGTAAGAAATGTGATTCTACTTGATGTTACAATGTTTTATTAGAAATATCTTCTCTATAAACTAGATACCTTTATTTGATTTTATACATACTTTCTTTTCTCAATAACAGAAAGTTGTAAAAGACATAAAAAGTATTCTTTATTCCTTTTGATATCACAAAAATATATCATAATTGACTACCATACTTCTTCCCCGTCCCCAGGATGGAGATTTAAGATGCTAATGAAACATGCAATACATGAAGTTGTATAGATTTACAATAACAGAATATATGCAAAATAGGTCTACACTATGCAAATGAACCCCAAAGCCCCTGCTAAAAAGCCTTAATTCTGCATAGCAGGTTTCAAGCTGCTTAACCTTTACTCTTCTCCCTCCTGCCTCCTCCACTGGAGTCTATCTTTCCTGATAAACTGCTCTTGCTTTTATTCCAACCATGGGTTTCTGTGCAACTCCTTATTCTGGGTCACAGAAACTCGGACCCCTGCAGGGGTCTACTTAGAACATTTGCATCTACTGCCATCACAATTGTACTATCACAGAGGAAAATTCTCTAACTAGCTACAAATTTTAGAATCCTTGTTCTCCTCTTCTTTCTCCAAAATCTAGGCCACACCCAAGGCCTGTGTCAACCTTCGTTGTGCAACTACCGCTAGTATTATTGTTACTAACTCCCATTTATATTGAGTGTCTTTTGTGTGTGAAGTATCTTCCATCAATTATCTCAGCTCACATGGTGGCTCTGGGGAGTTGGAATATCAAAATGACCATATGTACATTACTCTATTAGAGTATTCAATATTCCTACTACTGTGCTTAAACCTCAGCATTTTCTTTTTTTCAATACAGTGATGACACTACTACTGTACTTACCCAGAATTTATAAAGAAAGAATGAATTAAAAATCTATTACTTTTTTATCAAGTAATAAGGAAAGTATTGAGAAAATGAAAAATAATAGAAGATATAGCCATCACATTTTCTGCTGCTATGTGAATACAAAAGACTTATAGAATGTAGAAGGTGAACATATTAGACCTGAAAATCACTATGTATTTTATCTGAAATTTAACTTAGTTAAATCAGATCTTTGCTTTCTTTGTGTATGTGCCAGTTTCTTTTAATGTTATCTGTAGGTTCAATATCAAATCCATCTCGAGAGCTTGAAGTCTACAGTGAGCCAAGGTATAAGCAAACTCCATGGGGGTGGCCCAGGAGAGTGACATCTCAGAGGTGGGGTCAAATTTTTCTGGTTAGTAGAGCAGATGCTGGTGTACAGTAATGTGGCTCTTCAGCTCTTCAGTTACCTACCCCAGCACTTCACATTTTTATAAGCATTGTATCATTATCTTCATCACAAAGTCTAATTTAGCAGTAATAAAGTCTCTTTCTCATCATTTGAACACCACTAACTAGTCCATGTAGTGCTGGTTTTTCTTTCACTATTTTTCTACAATTGCTTATGTAGTAATCTCCTGTCTCTCTGCTATGACAAAATTCAGAGAGAATCAATGTGTGCTGAGTTAGGCGGTACAGATTATGTGTTAATTCACTGGGCAATGCTATTTCAGCTTTGAGTTCCATAAAACTATCTGAAAACACATTTGAATTGATTTTTGAAATAGTCCTAAATATCTATGACCTGGTGGAGACCTTGAGACATTTTGTTTCCTGTAACTCGTCAGGCATTGGTACTATCAGAAGATGTTAAGATAAGCCTGGGTCTATATTATCTGACTGGGAAAGTAATAACAGCTTGAAGACATTTTTGTTGACATATTTTAGAGAAACATCTTTCTTCTCAAGTATGATCTTTCATTGTAGGTTGACATTTAGAAAGAACAGGTATGGTTTTCAGCTAGGAATGATGCCTTACATGTCTAATATGTAGGAGTCAAGGATTGTAATACAGAATTTTTTATGTGTTTACAGGTACAAAGCACACTCTACACCTAAATCAACTGTGGTCTACTATCAGTCTTGGGATTGAGGAAAGTCCATGTTAAATGGACCTGAGGCTGTTCCCTAAGCGTCCCTACACAGAAACATAGCATTCCTAAAAGTATCCTCTATGTGCCTCAGTGAAATCTCATGGAGAAGATGTAATTTGCAAAGCAAGTAGTTAGGTACAATAAAGCACAATCTCCAATATATTCTCAATCTCATACTTGAATTCCTACTTTTATAAGTCTTAACTGCTACAAGTGTTGGTATAAAAGGAGTAGCATTTCAAGGGCAGTATCGGTGGAAGAGCCTGGAGTTATCAACGCCTGTGGTCCCAGAGCACTCAGGGTAAAAAGGCTTTCTGACTTCTGTGCAAACCAACATCTTTTTACTTTTGTCACCCAGGAACAATGGGTAAATCCTTTGTGTGATCAGAACTGTGTTCAAGAACTATTGGATACTTTCAAATGTTCATGTCTACAAATGTTTCAATAATATGTATTTCAACTCAATCTAAGAGGATAGGTGATGAAAAATTTTTCAGTATTTCTTTACTATTTTAGATTTGGGGATAAAGTAAAAGTTTGTCCAAATAGTAAGCAAATCCTCTGAAACTGAGATATCAGTCTCTGGCCTTCATTTAACTTTTTATGTGGAGACAGAGTATTGTTAAGTTATCATCTTCTTTCTCAACCAAAAGAAACTATGATGACAGGCCTGTGCCACAAGGTCTAGTTCTTCTCATTCTATCTGTTCACAACTGACAATGGTGACCATATTCATCTTCTCAGTGAGAAGCCATCCTTCTATTCATAATAAACCAAAATAATTGGAGCTTTTCTATGAGGTTTTGATTACTATATCAGTCAACTCAAATGATCCATTTTATGCATTTTTCTTGCTTGTTTACATATAGTTTGAGGTTATTTTTATGTCTATATGAGGCTATTCTATTTTTTTTTTTAAATGACATGGGATGTGGGGGTCCTAGCAAGGTATAGTTGGTTTTTGGGGGTGAGGGGAAGGAAAGGGTTTATTCAGCTTACACTTCCACACTGCAGTTCATCACCAAAGGAAGTCAGCACTGGAACTAAGCATGTCAGGAAGCAGGAGCTGATGCAGAGGCCATGGAGTGGTGTTACTGGCTTGCTTACCCTGGCTTGTTCAGCTTGCTCTCTTATAGAACCCAAGACTACCAGCCCAGGGATGGCACCACCCACGAGAGGCCCTTCCCCCCTTGATCACTAATTGGGAAAATGCCTTACAACTGGATCTCATTGGAGGCATTTCCTCACCTGAACTCCCTTCTCTGTGATAACTCCAGCTTACACATAAATATGTTAAGTTTACACATAAAACCAGCCAGTACAATTGACCTCTTGTCAACTTGACACACAAACACATCATTATTAAGCCTTAACCCTTACATTCTTATTCATCCCCAAGACCTAAATAATTTTAATAGTCCCACAGTCATTATATACTAAAATTTCAACCCATTTAAAATATCCAATATCTTTTAAAATTCAAGTCTTTTAAAAATTCAGTCTCGTTTTTTTATACTTTATTTACATTTCAAATGTTTCTCCTTTTCCAAATCTCCCCTTTGGAACCTCCCTATCCCCTCCCCCTCAGCCTGCCTCTTTGAGGGTGTTCACCCACCCACCCACTCTCCTCTTCCCTCCTTGACATTCGCCTGTACTGGGACATCTAACACCCTCAGGCCCAAGGGCCTCGACTCCCCCTGATGGCTAACAAGACCCTCCTCTGCCACATATGTGGCCAGCAGCATGGGTCCCTCCATGTGTATTCTTTGTTGGTGATCCAGTATCTGGGAGCATAGGGAAGTCAGGCCAGTTGACACTGTTGCTCTCTCCATGGGGCTGCCAACTCCCTCAGCTCCTTCAGATCCTTATCCAACTCACACATCAGCCCAATGGTTGCTGTGAAGTGACTCTTGGATATTCCTAACTTTGGGGCTAATAACCAGTCATCAGTGAGTACATATCATGTTCATTATTTTGTGACTGAATTACCTCACTCAGGATGATATTTTCAAGTTCCAACGTTTTACCTGCAAATTTCATGAAGTCATTGTCTTTAATTGCTGAGTAGTATTCCATTGTGCAAATGTACCACATTTTCTGTATCCATTCCTCTGTGGAGGGACATCTGGTTTGTTTCCAGCTTCTGGTTATTATAAATATAGCTGCTATGAACATAGTGAAATATGTATCTTTATTCCATGTTGGAGCATCTTCTGGGTATATACCCAGGAGTGGAATGTCTGGGTCTTCAGGTAGTATTATGTCCATCTTTCTGAGGGTCTGACAAACTGATCTCCAGAGAGGTTATATCAGCTTGCAATCCCACCAGCAATGGAGGAGTGTTCCTCTTTCTCTCCATCCTCGCCAGCATCTGCTGTCACCTGAGGTTTTGATCTTAGCCATTCTGACTGGTATGAGGTGGAATCTCAGAGTTGTTTTGATTTGCATTTCCCTAATGACTAAGTATGTTGAACATTTCTTCAGGTGCTGCTCAGCCCTACCCATTTCCTCAGTTGAGAATTCTGTTTAGCTCTGTTCTCCATTTTTTGATAGGGTTATTTGAATCTCTGGAGTCGAACTTCTTGAGTTCTTTGTATATATTGGATATTAGCCCACTATAGGATATAGGATTGGTAAATATCTTTTCCCAATCTGTTGGTTGCCATTTTGTCCTATTTACAGTGTCCTTTGCCTTACAGAAGCATTGTAATTTCATGAGGTCCCATTTGTCAATTCTTCATCTTAGAGCATAAGCCATTGGTTTTCTGTTTATGAATTTTCCCCCTGTGCCCATGTGTTCCAGACTTTTCCCCACTTTCTCCTCTATTAGATTCAGTGTATCTGGTTTTATGTGGAGGTCCTTGATCCACTTGGACTTGAGCTTTGTACAGGGAGATAGAAATGGATCAATTCACATTCTTCTACATGTAGACTGCCAGTTGAACCAGCACCATTTGTTGAAAATGCTGTAATTTTTTCCACTGAATGGTTTTAGTTCCTTTGCCAAAGATCAAGTGACCATATGTCTGTGGGTTCAATTCTGGGTCTTCGATTCTATTCCATTGATCTACCTGCCTGTCACTGTACCAATACCATGCAGTTTTTATCACTACTGCTCTGTAGTACAGCTTGAGATCAGGGATGCTGATTCCCCCAGAAGTTTTTTTATTGTTGAGAATAGTTTTTGCTATCCTGGGTCTTTTGTTATTCCATATGAATTTGAGAATTGCTCTTTCTAAGTCTATAAAGAATTGAGTTGGAATTTTGATGGGAGTTGCATTGAATCTGTAGATTGCTTTCGGCATGATGGCCATTTTAACTATATTAATCCTGTCAATCCATGAGCATAGAGATCTTTTTATCTTCTGAGGTCTTCTTTGATTTCTTTCTTCAGAGACTTGAAGTTCTTGTCCTATAGATGTTTCACTTGTTTGGTTAGAGTCACACCAAGATATTTCATATAGTTTGTGACAATTGTGAAGGCTGTCATTTTCCTAATTTCTTTCTCAGCCTGTTTATTCTTTGAGTATAGGAAAGCTACTGACTTGCTTGAGTTAATTATGTATCTGGCCACTTTGCTGTAGTTGTTTATCAGCTGTAGCAGATCTCTGGTGGAGTTTTTCGGGTCATTCAAGTATACCATCATATCATCTGCAAATAGTGATATTTTGATTTTTCCTCTCCAATTTGTATCCCTTTGACCTCCTTTTGTTGTCTAATTGCTCTAGCTAGAACTTCAAGTACTATATTGAATAGATAGGGAGAGAGAAGGCAGCCTTGCCTAGTCCCTGATTTTAATGGGATTGCTCCAAGTTTCTCCCCATTTAGTTTGATGTTGGCCACTGGTTTACTGTATATTGCTTTTACTATGTTTAGGTATGATCCTTGAATTCCTGATCTTTTCAAGACTTTTATCACGAAGGGATGTTGAATTTTGTCAAATGCTTTTTCAGCATCTAATGAAATGGCCTTGTGGTTTTTTTCTTTGAGTTTTTTTGTGTAGTGGATTACATTGATGGATTTCTGAGTATTGAACCATCCTTGCATCCCTGGGATGAAGCCTTCTTGATCATGGTGAATGATCTTTTTGAAGTGTTCTTGGATTCCATTTGTGAGAATTTTATTATTTTTGCATCGATATTCATAAGAGAAATTAGTCTGAAGTTTTCTTTCATTGTTGGGTCTTTTTGGGGTTTTCATATCAGTGTAACTGTGGCTTCATAGAATGAATTGGGTAGTGTTCCCTCTGTTTCTATTTTGTGGAATAGATTGGAGAGTATTGGTATTAGGCCTTCTTTGAAGGTCTGATAGAATTCTGCACTGAATCCATCTGGTCCTGGGCTTTTTTTGGTTGGGAGACTTTTAATGACTGCTTCTATTTCTTTAGAGGTTATGGGACTGTTTAGATGGCTTATCTGATCCTGACTTAACTTTGATATTTGGTATCTGTCTAGAAACTTGTCAATTTCACTCAGAGTTTCCAGTTCTGTTGCATATAGGATTTTGTAGTAGGATCTGATTATTTTTTGAATTTCCTCAGAATCTGTTGTTATGTCTTCCTTTTCATTTCTAATTTTGTTAATTTGGATACTGTCTCTGTGCCCTTTGGTTAGTCTGGCTAAGGGTTTATCTATCTTGTTGATTTTCTCAAAGAACCAGCTCCTGGTTTTGTTGATTCTTTGTACAGTTCTTGTGCTTAATGGCTAACAGAGAATGTTGTTGAGTATAGGCTTTTTTAGTAGGATCTGATGATTTTTAAAATTTTTGCGGTTTCCATTGTTATGTCTCCATTTTCATTTCTGGTTTTGTTGATTTGGATACTGTCTCTGTACCCTCTGGTTTATCTTCTAAGGGTTTATGTATCCTCTTAATTTTCTCAAAGAACCAGCTCCTGGTTGTCTTGCTTCTTTGTTTAGTTCTTGTTTCTACTTGGTTGATTTCAGCCCTGAGTTTTATTATTTCCTCAACTATTAATAATAATGAATTTATGAAACTCTTAGGCAAATGGATGGAACTAGAAAATTTCATCCTGGTGAGGTAACCCGTTTGTCCTGTGAAGACTTGATGCCCCAGTGTAGGGGAATGTCAGTGCAGGGAGGCAGGAGTGAGTGGGTAGAGGAGCACCCTTACAGAAACAGGGGGAGGAGGAATGGGTTAGGGTGTTTCTGTGGGGGGTTGACAGGGAAAGGGATAACATTTCAAATGTAAATATAAAAAATATCCAATTAAAACAAAAGAAATTAGATATTTTCTATTTTGCTATTTAATACCTCATTTAACTAACTCACTGCTTTACATTAATTCTAGGGATATTTAGGGACAACTTCATATCAGATCTTGTGATAGTTGATTTTGCATTTGGACATGCCTGAATACCCAGAATATACAGCAAAGTATCACGTATTTTCAGCCATCCCATTAATTTCTTTTAATGGTTCAACAGAACAATAACAAAATGTGTAATTTGTCATTGGGTAAAAGTGAGAGGAGAGTTCCATGTGTGTCTTAGGATGTGTCTCAAGGAGAATAATACTTGAGCTAGTAAGATGAATAGGAAAAATCTGTCTTACTGTGCCATGGAGGACCTAGATGGAGCAAAAGGAGGCACAATGAATACCTTTATCCTTTCTTCTAAAATTTGAGACACCCTTGCTTTCATTGGAATTCAAGTTACAATTTCTCTAGCTGGAAGATTCTAAGATAGGCTCCAATCATGTCCATGGCTCTTAAGGTATCTCCTTCAGATTATGGGTCATGCTGCTGACTTCTCTGGTTCTGACACGGGTTGAGCCATGCTATTAGATTTTGGGTCTTCTGATTGCAGAGACACTATAGTAGATCTTCTTATGTTCTAAAATTGAATATTTCAACCACTATATTAATTTTTCTTATAAACCTGTGAATACATATTTTATTAATTTGGCATCTCTAGAGAAGCCATACTAAAACATTTTTGTATTGGCAATATTTCTAAAGAAATGGGAATTTTAGAATGAGTTTCTTGAATTGTTTTTGGGATTACATTAGTGGGTTCTTTACCACTTTCAATACCCATGGTCCAATGCATAAACACATATAGTTTATAATATTATAACTGATATTCACATCAGATGCTTCTATTCAACCATTATAAGGGAAAAGAAACAGAGTTACTTTGTACTCAGTTTAAACATTTTTGAGAAGCAAAAGACTTTGTTTTGGTTGGTTACTACTACTGTCATTGGACAAAATGCCAAAAAAAATGAACAGAGGATTTTATTTTATTTTGGAGGGTGGACAAAATAGTTTATTTTATCAGGCAGATTGTAGTTCATCATTAAGGGGAGTCAGGACAGGAGCTTGAAACAGGAAACCATGGAGGAATATTGCTTGTGTCCTCCTTTTCAGGTTTACTCTTAGTTAGCTTCTTTATTTAATCTAAGAATTACGATGGGCCCTCTTATATCAAAAAAAAAACAAGACAATCCATGTCCCCAAGACATATTCACAGACCAGTCTGGTCTGGGCAATCCCTCAGTTGAAACTCTCTTGTTAGGTGACTCTGGGTTATGTCCAGTTGACAGTTAAAGCAAAGCAGGGTAGGAGCAAAGCAAGGAGCAGTGACACATACTTGTAATTCCAGCATTTGGGAGGTCCATAGTAGGAGTAGTGAGAATTCAAAATCTGCTTGCTTACATAATCAGAGCCCGGCCTCAAAATAAACAAATAAATAAAATAAAGCCCATTTTAAAAATGTAAAAGCTCGAGGGAACAACTTTAATTATGACAGCAAAATTGGAGGGTTCCATTTGGAGGTTACCTGAGTAGTCTACAAAGCCAGTCTTAGTAGGTTATTGAAACTGAGGGATACTGATTACAGCAGGAGCTGGTATAACTGAAGAGGACCATTGATACGGGGTTCTCACTAAAGGTTCTTATTCATTTGAAGAGGACTCTCCTGTTTCTTCTGACCCATCCACGACGCTGCAGAACCTTGCCCTGGGGATGCTGGCTTCCAGAAGAGCCCCCTCCAGTATCACATATCACTCCAAATGTGCCCACTTCCTTGCCACTTCTGTGCCCGGGAGAGTTGTTTTTCAAGCAAAAATTTTCGGTTTTTCTATGAAAAGCAACTTGTTTTGAGAGCACGCACTACTGAGATCTTCAGGCTCTTCCTTTGGGCTGATTGTGGGGAATAAATTAATTTTGAGGTGGGAGGAGATGTTGAGGAGGCTGGGAGCAGATCCATGGAAGGCACAGAGTGTGGCTTCTGTAATTTGGTATCTCTGCCCATTCACAAGTTCTTATATTGTTTACCTGATCAGCAGCCTGCTTGGAAAACAAAGTTTAAAAGCATCAAAACACTTCTTTGTTCTCCTCTCCAAGTCATGTGCTACCTATTGGATGTCTACTAGACCTCAAGGTACAGAGAATAGTGCCCCAGATTTTGTTCCTGTGGACTTGAAATAGTGATGGTGGCAAGTCCCAGAAAGTCAAGTTCATTCACAGAGAGTAGAGAGGGAATTCTACATTTCTGAGTCTTCCCTCTCATCTGTCTGTTGTATTCTCTTTATGACTTGTTTTCTTTCCTCAGTCATCAACGATGGGCATCAGTGGCAGAAAACCTACACACATGTCCTCTCTAAATGTTTCTGGAAGGGAAGACTGATGAGCACTTCTAAGGAGTGAATATTTTCTTGACGTTTTTGTTTCTGTTCAGGAGAAATGCAGGCACCAGACATATATGTTTTTAAATGATATAAGTGCTTTTAATTAAACCCTGAAGAAGAATAATCTTTTGTCCCACAGCCACGAGGCTGAAATCTCTGAAATGAAACAAACTGACTGTGCAATTGGCTTAAATATAACAAAAGATAAATCTTGACCTCATGCATGGCAATTGTTAGAGCAAAAACCAAACCAAAACAACAATAACAAAAAAACAAAAATGAGGGAAAAATATAATCTTTCAAGCTGGGGTGAAAATAGAAGGGAGGATCACCAAGAAGACCTATATTCTGATGAGTCCTCTTAATCAACAGACACAGAAGCCAACCTCAGCAACAGCCTGGTCTGAAACCCTATCTGCACCTCAGTTTTGCAGAGATTATCACTGCCAGAAAGGCCATGGCTTGCCCCCAGCATGTGTGCAGCAAGGCTTGAGTGAAAGCATAATTTTACTTTTCTCAAGAGTCAATCTCACCACTAAAGTGCATTGATCCAGCATGTGTTATTATAACAGGACACTGACTACCAGGTAATTTATTAAAAAATTTAGAAATTTATTTCTCACAGGTTCTCAGGTTAGGAAGTTCAAGACTGAAGTTCAAGATGTTCAGTGTCTGACAGATGTCCATCTCCAAGTCTAAGATGCTGTCTTAGAGTCTGATTCCTTCTGAGGAGAGGACTGCACATAGTCCCATCACAGATGAGAGGAGAACAAAACAAGTAGGGATAGATGCTCTCCATCAGATCCTTTCATAAGAGTATCTAAATCAAGTCACAAGAGAAGAGCCCAAGACAACCTACACACTTACAGATATCATTTAGTAAGACCCTTATATTGGCAACACATGGATTTGGAAGGGAACATGCTTGAAGATTTGTAGATCAGAGTATTGTGATGGTGGCAGTGTAAATTTCAGATTCACATATCCTGATTTCAATAATTGAATAAACTCTATTTAACAAGCATTGTGCTTTCTCTTATTACATTATTGATTCTAAACCTGCAGGATGAAATAGTCCTATTATACAATGAGAGAACCTAAAATATAGAGGAATAAAATAATGTTCTTGGTATGATAAAGAGTTTTTATTGTTTGAAATAAGGCTTCAAATTTTCAGCAGGGAATCCACTGGTACCCCATAGATACATGCTCTTTCTGAGAAACTGACTCTGACTTGGGCCCTTACCTTTCACTCTTAAATACTGTAATGGTTGCCACCAGAGACAACTTGTTAATACTATTGTGTGCTGGTTATTATTTCTGAAATGACATCTTAGCCTAAGGATTAAGAAGCTCCAAAGTAGGTGCCTGGAAACATTTCAAAATCAATCTTTTGATCTTTAACATTCTTGCAAACAGAAGTTTACTTTTATATAATGGGTTCTTGTTTGTTTCGGCTTCTTAGGAGTTTGAAGATAAAACCAAGATTGAAGTTTAACTTCCGCCAAATTGGCTTAGATTAAATTATATCTGCCTTCATTCTGCTATGTGATGGCCTGGTATTATAAATAGCACTCCTATGCTTGCCCTTATTCACTCTGATACACATATGACTACTAAGCCAACCTAAATTAATTAAGCAAGCTTTATTTGATTTTTTACCTTTTAAGCAGCCCAAAATAAGAGAGAAGATCTAATTTGGAAAACAGAGCTTCCCATGATGTCAAATCAAATTTATCCCTGTAACAACTCAATAGTAACTACAGACACATTTCTACAGACCAATTTAGGTTCCTAAACACATTCAAAACTGGCAGTACTGCATTTTACTGCCCTGGAATCAGGAAATATGTATTGATGGACAAAATAACCTAGATTCAAGCTCATGGATAATTATTCAGAACAGGCAAGGGTACTTTTCCTGCAGATCTCTATCTCTTCTTATCCCTGTCCCTGTCTCTCTGACTCTCTCTGTATGTTCTGTATTTTCTCTTTCTGTGTCTCTGTCTCTGTGTCTCTGTCTCTGTATCATTCTCTCTGTCTCTGTCTCACTCTCTCTCTCTTTGTCTGTCTGTCTCTCTCTCTCTTTCTCTTTCTCCTATCGATTTCATTTGTCTCTACCCCCTGTGAGTTCTTTTGGAGTGAGACCTTCACTGTGTAATCCAGGCCAGTTTACCATTCTGAGTTCTGGGTGACAGGCATGTAATGACACACACAGCTCCACCACCTCTCTTTCTTTCCCTCTTCCCTCTCTTTCCTCATCTCTCTTTCTTTTTGTCACTCTATATCCCGTCATTCTTTCCCTCTATATTTTCTTCTTTTGTTTTATTCCCATGTCATTTCTCTACTCCAAGTGATAGAAAGATTATGTTATTGGTAGTCTGAGAGGTATTCCTATATTTGAAAATATGCTTTAAGTTACATTTAAATAGAAATATCATATGTGCTTAGAACATATTAACAGTAATAATAACATTATTTCAGAGTTTGTTGATTAATTACTGACAGTTTATGAGATGTTTGTATTATGTGCAAGTGTTTTAAACCTGGCAACTTATTCAAAGTTTAAGTAGGTCTACAGATGGATTATTATTATCACTCTTAATTGACAAAGAGGAAACTAAATTCCAGAGAGCCAGAGACCTGACTTAGAGCATTAATAGATTTGTGGTGGAATAAGGATTTAAAACCAATTGTTAGGGTCATAAAATTCTACGACTACACCCTGCATTTGTTTGTGGCCTCTGAAAACTGCAAAGGAACCAGTTCTATCTAGATTATTTACTGAACACAATTAGAGGTAGAGTTTTTGTCTTCTAGCTAATTCAGTAGCTAACCTTCTGTCAGTATTCTATATCCAGCAAATGCTTACTGGGAGAGTATTTCAGGAGTTAGAAGGTGGAGTGTATCACTAATCAAGCAGCAAGTATGGAAATGGCCCGTCCTTTCTAAAGACAACATGAAATACTAAAGGGAGTCCATAGGGCTCATAACTTGGTCTCCATGGAGATTCATTAATGCTGCTGCAGAGCCTTTCAACAGCAGACAGCTAAGCACTTGATGCTCATTTTACAATATACATTGACCTCATCCATCTAGTCATTTAGTAAGAGTGCACTAGATCTACCGTGTGCTAAGTGTCCCTCTTGACATTGATAGTATTTGACATTGATAGATGAATACAGAAAGTCATACATAAATTAATCTTTAAATAATATGTGTCAGATAGTTATAGAAATGTGCAAGACACTAAAAGAGAACAAAGAAAGGAGTAAAGAGCTCCTTTTGAAACATATGTGAAATATTGGGAGCCAACTTTTATTAAAGGAAGATTAGGTTGAGGTCTACGTCAGTCGCATACTACCGACCTAGCAGCAGGAGAATTTGGAATTGATTCCCAGCAGCATATTAACATCAACAAGAAATAATCTAGAAGAAAATCCTTTAAAAGAATAGAGAAATGTGTTTGTATAAAGAGCAATTGCTAGTGAAAGAGTCAGGCATTAGAGTCCTCCAGGAAGGGAAAGGGTTACCAGAGAGAAGACAAGCAAGAAGAGAGATGCCAAGGAAGTAGAATCCTTTGTGTGATGCTAGAGAGATATTGCTGTAGGGACATCAGAGAGGAAGCCTGCAGTAGAAGATGACATAAACTCTGAAAATTGGAAGAGACTAGTTCCATCTAGATTATTTACTCAATTCAATTAGTATAGAGATACTGTCTTCTAGATAATTTATTCCTAATCTTGTAGTGATGGGGATACAAGATCTGCTAGAATCTCTAGAATATTTAATTTTTTCCTTTTACTGTTAATTCACCTTATTTTAAAAATGGGATAAGAAATCATTAAAAGGAATGAGCATTGTACCTGTTTCTGTTCAGCTCTCAGGGTAACTTTCACTTGCTGTGTTGAATACAGACTCTTGACTGGTGAGCGATGAGACTGGAATCCCAGGTCATTAAGTTAAACTGATGACAGGTACAATGGGAATAAAGGTCAATGAAGGAGACATTATCTTGTTTATGGTGACAAAATGAAATTAAACAAAAACTACTTGCATATTTGCATGGTAAGAGGTGATTAAACTAAACTTCCAACTGCTAGGGTAATAAAAATGATTATTTACTTATGTTACAAATTCTTTGTAGCAAATGAACTCCATATTGAATGTGATGAGTTGTTTCCTTTTTGGCTCTGTAAATCACTGGTCTTGTTTATACTCTTGGCATAGCATACATTATCTACTCCAGGAATCCTCTCCAAACATGGATGGCAATCATGTATTTAATTGAAAAACACAAGTTTTGACCTTTAGCAAAAGATGTATAAAAAATAAATTAAACCAAAGTGGAATGAAATCTTTTTTTTATAAGTCTTTTTTTTTTATACTTTATTTACATTTCAAATGTTTCCACTTTTCCAGATCTCCCCTTTGAAACCTCCCTATTCCCTCCCCCTCCCCCTGCCACTATGGGTGTATTCCTGCACCCACCCACCCACCCTCTCTCGTCTTCCCTCCTTGGCATTCTCTTATACTGGGGGATTTAACACTCTCAGGTCCAAGGGCCTCTGTTCCCCCTGATGGCTAACAAGATCTTCCTCTGCTGCATATGTGGCCAGCACCATGGGTCCCTCCATGTGTATTTTTTGGTTGGTGATCCAGTCTCAGGGAGTATCAAGGGGTCAGGCCAGTTGCCACTGTTGCTCCCTCTCTGGGGCTGCCTACTCCCTCAGCTCCTTAAGGCCCTTCTCCAACTCCACCATCTGGGACCTCACACTCAGCCCTATGGTTGCTATGAAGTGACTCTTGGGTATTTCAAACTTTTGGGCTAATAACCACTTATCAGTGAGTACATACCATGTTCATTCTTTTGTGACTGCGTTGCCTCACTCAGGGTGATACATTCAAGTTCCATCCATTTGCCTGCGAATTTCATGAAGTCATTGTTTTTAATAGCTGAGTAGTATTCCATTGTGTAAATGTACCACATTTTCTGTATACATTCCTCTGTTGAGGGATATCTGGGTTGTTTCCAGTTTCCACCTATTATAAATATGGCTGTTATGAACATAGTGGAACATGTGTCTTTATTACATTTTGGAGCATCTTCTAGGTATATGCCCAGGAGTGGAATAGCTGGGTCCTCAGGTAATATTATGTTCATTTTTCTGAGAGTTCACCAAACTGATTTCCAGAGAGGTTGTATCAGCTTGCATTCCCGCCAGCAATGGAGGAGTGTTCCTCTTTCTCCACATCCTTGCCAGCATCTGCTGTCACCTGAGTTTTTGATCTTAGCTATTCTGACTGGTGTGAGGTGAAATCTCAGGGTTGTTTTGATTTGCATTTCCCTGATAACTAAGGATGTTGAACATTTCTTTAGGTGCTTCTTGGCCATTCGAGTTTCCTCAGTTGAGAATTCTCTGTTTAGCTCTGTTCCCCATTTTCTGATAGGGCTATTTGGATCTCTGGAGTCTAGCTCTTAATGTAACTAACACCAAATGAACTCAGTAGTGTGTGTGTGTGTGTGTGTGTGTGTGTGTGTGTGTGTGTGTGTTTAATAAAACAAAAGGTCATGAATTCAAGAGATAGTAGAGACAAGAAGGAAAAAGTTGGAAGAAGAAAGGGAAGGGTGGGAATGATATAAACACAGTACTCATGTATAATATTCTAAAATAAAAACAAAAGATGAATAAAACAGCCCAAAGAAGTCTGGTATATATTTTGAGGGTCCAGCTGTCGTTTCATGTCCTTTGCTTCTTCCCTCTCAGGGTGTTCAGACTGCTGCACACCGGACTGGCAGGAAGTAGTCAAATCTGAAATGGGTGGAATTTTGCAGAATTCCAGTCTGGCTGGAAGTGCATTCCAGAGGTAAGGTAATGGTGTAAAGAGAAGGCCTTCTCCAAGGATCTTCATGTTTTACAGATCTTTCAAGCGAAGGTCTTCTCCAAGGATCTTCATGTTTCACAGATCTTTCAAGCAAAGGCCTTCTCCAGCAATCTTCAATGAAACAGTTCTCTGAGGCAATTTTAGCTTGTGCATATACATGTATCAGGGGTGAGTTTGTATGTATACATTTTATTCAGGGTAGATCAAGGGTTATATAGTTTTAGGAATATCCAGGGTGGGCAAAGGTCATTGGCTGAAGGATAAGGTACTGAGATACCTTATTAGCGTGGAGAGGTATTCCAGGAATATCAGGTGCAGAATAATTCTACATTCCTCAGGAAGAGGGTATGGGACTTTCAAGCTCCACAGACAAGGTCAGAGAAGGAAAAGACCTGCAAACAAAGTGAGTTTGCCATTTTTCACATAGCTCAGAGATTTCCAGAATGTCAGGCTTAGACCTTAGCAGTAGGGCCAATAGCTGACATCAAATTAAATATAGAGAAACTTGAAGCAATCCCACTAAAATTAGGGACATGACAGGGCTGCCTAACTCTCTCCCTGTCTATTCAACATAGTGTTGAAGTTCTAGTTAGAGCAATAAGACAACAAAAGGAGATCAAAGGGATATAAATTGAGAAGAAAAAGTCAAGGTATCACCATTTGTGGATCATATGATAGTATACCCCCAGAATTCTACCAGAGAACTCCTACTGCTGATAAACAACTTCAGCAAAGTGGGTGGATATAAAATTAACTCAAACAAATCAGTAGCCTTCCTTTATACAAAGGAAAAACAGGCTGAGAAAGAAATTAGGGAAACAACATCCTTCACAACAGCCATAAATAATATAAAATATCTTGGTGTAACTCTAGCCAAGCAAGTGAAAGATCTGTATGACAAGTACAAGTCCCTGAAGAAAGAATTTGAAGACCTCAGATGGTGGAAAGATCTCCTAATGCTCATGGATCAATAGAATTCAAATAGTAAAAATGGCCATCTTACCAACAGTAATCTACAGATTAAATGCAGTCCCCGTCAGAATTCCAACACATTTTTTTTTACAGGCATTAAAAGAGAAAGTCTAAACTTCATATTGAAAAACAGTAAAACCCTAGATACCCAAATGATTCCGAACAATAAAAGGACTTCTGGAGAAATCACCAGCCCTCACCTCAAGCTTTACTACAGAGCAGTATTCCTAAAAACCATAAGGTATTGGTACAGGTTGACCAATGGAATAGAATCAGAGACCAAGAAAAAAACCCATACACCTATTGACACTTGATTTTTGAAGCTAAAACCATACAGTGGAGAAAAGGAATAATCTTTAACAAACAGTGGTGGTCTGCATGTAGAAAGATGAAAATTGATTCATGTGTATCACAGTGCACAAAGTGCAAATCCAAGTGGATCAAGGTCCTCAACATAAAATCAGATTTACTGAATCTAACAGAGGAGAAAATGGGAAATACCCTTGAATGCATTGTCACAGAGAAAAATTTCCAGATCAGAACACCAATGACTCAGGTTCTAAGATCAGCAATTGATAAAATGGACCTCTCACAACTGAAAAACTTCTGTAAGGCAAAGAACACTGTCAATAGAACAAAATAGTAGTCTACAGACTGGGAAAAGATCTTCACTAACCCTACATCTGATAGAAGGTTAATATCCAAAATATATAAAGAACTCAAAAAGTTAGACTCAAAAAAAATTACAAATGGGGTACATAATTAAAAGGGGAATTCTCAACAGAGGAATCTTAAATTACCAAGAAGCACTTAAAGAAATGTTCAACATCCTTAGTCATCAGGAAAATGCAAATCAAAATGACCCTGAGATTTTACCTTATACTACTCAGAATGGCTAAGATCAAAAACTCAAGTGACAGCACATGCTGGTGAGAATGTGGAGGAATCCATTGCTGGTGGGACTGCAAACTTGGGCAACCACTCTGTAAATTAATTTGATAGTTCCTCAAAACAATTGGAAATAGTTCTACCTGATGACCCACCTATACTGCTCCTGGGCATATACCCAAAAGATGTTCCACATATCACATATCACAAGAACACATGTTCCAATATGTTCATAGCAGTTTTATTGGTAATAGCAAGAAACTGGAAACAACACAGATATCTCTCAACCAAAGAATGGATATAGAAAATGTGGTTCATTTATACAGTTGAAAGCCATTCAGCTATTAAATACAAAGACATATGTGTTTTGCATGCAAAGCATGGTACTATAAAATATCATCCTGAGTGAGGTAACCCAGACCCAAATGTACATGCTTGTATGTATTCACTGATAAGTTGATATTAACCAAAAAGTGCAGAGTACCCATGGTACACCCCATAGATCCTATGAAGATAAATAAGAAGGAAGGCCCAAGTGAGGATGAATAAATACCATGAAGAAGGGGGAACAAAATAATCATGAGAGGCAACAGGAGGGAGAGATTCTGGTGGGAGAGGGGAGAGGGAAATAAGGGGGCAGGATCAGGTATGGGGACAAACAGGAGAGAGACACAGAAGGCCAGGAGAATAAGTGAAAATATGCAGCTGCCTGAAGTGTAGGTAGGGCAAACCTCTAGAAAATCTAGAACTGGGATCAGCGAGATTGCTAGAACTCAATGTAGATGACCTTTGCTAAAATGCCAAACGGTAGAGATATGAATCCTGAAGAGACCACCTCTAGCAGTCAAACAGGACCCAAAGTAGAAGGATAGAGACCCTAACCCACCAACAAAACTTTTGACTCAAAATTTGTCTTGTCTAAAAGCAATTCAGTGACAAAAATGGAGCAGAGACTGAAGCAATGGTTGACTAGTGATTGACCAAAACTTGGGATCCATCCCATGGTCAGGCACCAAACCCTGACACTCTTATTAATTCTATGTTGTGCTAGCATGGCTGCCCTCTGAGAGGCTCTACCAGCAGTTGACTGAGATGCAGATGCTCACAACCAAGCATTGGAAGGAGGTTGGGATCTCTATGGAAGAGTTAGGGGAAGGATTTAAGGAGCTGAAGAAGATGGCAACCCTATTGGAAGACCAACAGTGTCAACTAACCTGGACCCCTAGGAGCTCCCAGAAACTGAGCCACCAACCAAAGAGTATACAGAAGCTGTTTGAAGGCTCCTGGCACATATGTACCAAAAGACTGCCTTGCCTTGCCTCCCTGGGAGAGAATGTGTCTAACCCTGTAGAGACTTGATGCCCCAGGGTAGGAGGATAAGGGGGTGGGGTACCCACTCAAAGATGAAGGAGAGGGGATGGAGAAAATAACCCTGCTGGGGGAACTAGGAGGGAGGCAACATTTGGTATGTAAATAAATAAGATATTTAATTAATAATAAAAAGATTATTAATGATAATTAAATGATTAAAATTAATTAGTAACTAAATAAATAAATGGAAACGGAATTCTACTACATTAATTAATGTTAGTGAATCACCAAAATTCTTTTTCTTCTTTTGGAAAATAAATTATATTTTATACACTGTATTCTGATTATAGATTTCTTTCCTCCAACTCCAACCAGATTCTCCTCACTTCCCCACTCACCCAAATCTATGCCCTTTCTCTCTCTCATTACAAAACAAATAATTCATAATAATGATAATAATAATAATAGATAAAATATAAGCAAACATCAGAATAAGACAAAAGAAAGTAGCAAACAAGGGGAAAAAAGCACATGAAACACATACAAATGCAAAGCCACATACATTCACATACAGAACCCATAAAAACACAACATTGGAAACCACAATATGCACACAAAAATGCCTGTGAGTTAAAGTAAACAAAGAGCTAAAAGCCCTAATAAAGCATTATGAGACAAAGAAACTCCAACAATGCCATTTAGGTTGCTTTCTGTGGGCCATCTGATTTTGAGCAGTGATATATATTTCCAGTGAAACTCCATTGGAGAAAACTAACCTTTCCTTTGCAAGCACTTGTCAACTGGAGATAGCTTCTGGGTCAGAGATGAGGGCTTATCTCCACTTCCCTCCTTAATGCCAGCACCACATCTTGCCTAGATCAATGCATGCCCTGTGTGTGTCACAGTCTCTGTGAGTTCTTATGTGCCTCACCCTTACTGTAGTTAGAAGGACTTGTTTCCTAGCTTTCCTTCATCCCCTCTGGCTCTAAACAATCTTTCTTCCTCCTCTCCTACATGTTTATCTGAGCAGTGAAGGGAAGGATTTGGTGAAGACATAGACCTGAGTGTTCCAAAGTCTCTTATTCTCTCCATGTTGTCTGGTTGTGAGACGCTGTATTTGTTCACATCTACTGCAAGAGGAGGCTTCCTCTTGATGATGGCTGGGCAAGTCAGTCAATAATCTGTGACTATAGCAGAACATTGTTGAGAGTTATGTTATTGTTACTTTCCTTTAGCCAAAAAAATCCTTAGGCTGAGCACAAACTAAGACACAAATACATATGATAATATTTTTAGGATCCTCTGGATGTAGATTAATCTAGTCTGGCAGAAAACATATTGCAGTTTACCCAGGTCTGTGGGGTGTGGGAAAGGATTACTTAGGAAGGGTACATGTTGTGTTTGCCAGATTTAGCAAAGAAAAATTAGGATGCCCAGTTAAATGTGAATTCTAAAATTAAGATCTGGATTTCTTTCTCTGGTATGCATATTTCTTAAATATTGGATGAGGCAAAATCATTTTCTGAGACAAACATATTGGTGCATCCACCATCCTGCTTTATACTGGGAATTTTCTCAATTTTCACCATAATAGTGCTTTTATAGTACATATTTTCTAAGGCTATACCTAAATACCAGGGTGTTGAATGTGAGTTGTACTTGTAGATTTTCAGTAATGTGTAGTGATGTCTCAAAGACAATAGATAAATGATGGAAAATGAAAATGTCCTAATTAAAAACATGCCATCATTGAAAGGCCATTTTCTCTACTAACAAAGCATGCAGGAAAATTGTGAAATGCTTACGCTAGAAATATTCAGTCTTAAGTTAATATTATTGAAATTATTTTTGAAAACAAAAACTGACTCAGCTTCAGGGAGGTCAGAAGTCATATTTCTTCAAATAATTAAAACATTGAAACATTTCAAAGTAACCTGCCGTCCATGATTTCTAACATTGAATTCTGACAGAGCAAAAGAAAAAATAAATCTCATTCACTCAAAAAACTTTTGTAGACTAAATTGGCAATATAACAGCCAATTTTCTATAATCTTAAAATATGTATAAATTCATAAAATGATAAATAATGAAATATATTATTAAAGAATATATTTATTGTCTACTATGGATGTTGCCCTGTGATTAAATCAATATCAAAAAAGCAAGCAAGCAAGCAAGGAAGTGTTAAGTCTGAAAGCACTCGGTCAGCCCCTTTCAAAAATGGTGATGACCCAGACAAAGTGGTGCAAGCCTTTTTATAGGGAACTGGGGGAATTTTAGCTAGAGTTAAATAACCTAAAAGTTCTTTGGTGGGCGCTTGGGATGTTATACAGATGTTATATGGGTCAGTTTCTGATTGGCTTGTGTCTAGGTGGTCAGTGGGCTGCATTCCTGTGTCACGAATATAAGTCATAGGATGAGATACCCAAACCATATAAGGCTTCCCTGTATAGATGCCCATCCTGAGATAAGATATTCCTCCATGCTTGTGGTTATCTCCAGGTTGTTCTTTGAAGGAGTGGTTTTATAGCCTTGCTCTCTCTCCGGTCTAGGTTTCCCAGGACCTGACTCAGCTCCAGACTTTACTCTCTCTAAGTTAGGGCCCTCATTGCCCAAAGACCCATTGTCAGTGCTCCTTCCGGAAAGTCCAATATATTTCCCAGGTAATGAGGAGAATGTTATTTCCAAGGTTTCTGAAACTCTCAGAAGAAACAAACAAACAAAAATCAAACAAAAACAAAGAAACTAAGAAATGAGAGAGAATGAAAAAAAGCAAGAAAAATACAGTAAGGAGAGAAAATACTTGACTGTTTTCAGAAAGCCTAAATTGAAATATATGAACATTCATTAGAGAAAATGTTTGTACCACAAACAACTGTTAAATTATTAGTGTGCAGAATACACAAACCTAATAGTAACCAATATAACAAGAGAATAAAATTCAGAAACATCCACAAACAGGAAAGCTTATTATGTAAATCAATTATGAAACACATTTGTAACTTTAAGCAAAGAATCTACAAAAATAAGGAGAAAATAATATTATACCCATGGGCTTTGTGGAATTTCAAGTACCCAGTTCCTACAGTGATTTGGGTATCAAAAGCTTTGGGAATACCTGAAGCTTATTAATGTAGCCTACCAGTATACTCTCCTTAAGGGATGGCATTAAAAAATAGCTTTGTGTTGTTTGGAAGGATTTAAGTAATATCCACAATTTAAACCTAGAAATGTAACATTTTGGTATTTTTCTTGAATGAAGTCTGACAATAAAAACTATAACAAATGCATCCAATGTTCAAGGAACTAGAATTGGGAATGGGAAAAATATCCAACTTAACTAAAATGTGTTAAAAAATAAAGTGTAATCACGTATTATGATTATGATAGCATCATATAACATTAAGCCAAATGAATCATGGCTTCACTAGATGAATCTTGAAAAATATAAAGCAAAATAAAATGTGCATTCATAAAGAAATACATATAGATTTTTTTTCCATTTATATGAAATGAAACACTGTAGAAATGGACTCTTGTATGTTTGGGAAATATGTAAGTTAAATTGATTTATTTTTAAACAATTAAAACTTTATCATAAAGAACTTAAAAATAATAAAACGCTATACAGAAAGATTAGCAAGACCCAAAGTCTGTAGCTTGTAATGAACTTCTGTACCATTGGAATAACGGTATAGCTTCATTCTGAAGCTATGAGGCTACCTTCTGATTTTACACTTTTAATATCAGCTATTTTATGTACTTCTCTATTACACAAAGACAATTAAAATCAATGAGTTAAGGTTAGAAGGGCAATTAGCGTTGTTTTTCAGGATAATTTTTACCTGGAATTTATTCTCCATTACTATCTAATTTTTTAAAGAAACACCAAGCATATAAATTATTGAAAATAGTAAGGATGCTAATATTTGGAAGGCCTATGTAGGATTCAAAGATTTTGGTAAGTTATTTTCATTTTGTTTATATATTATAAATCTAAATATGTGCATTTACTAAATATATTATTTATAAACATGAAGCTTCCAACTCAGTTTCGGCTAGAATTCTGTATATCTTGAAAATAAAGTCTGTGGCAATAGGGTATATTTATGAAGCAGTTCACAAAGGCCTGGGATTTTGGATTTTGCTATCGTTTTGTTTTGTTTTTTGTTTCCTCACACTGTGTAGTTCTGGAACCTCTCTCACCAATAATAAAATGGTGTTTTGCATCAGGCACTTTTGATTATTTGTCTACTGTCTTAGGGTTTTACTGCTGTGAAGAGAAACCATGACTTGGGCAACTCTCACAAAGAACAACATTTAATTGGGGCTGGCTTACAGTTTCAGAGGTTTAGTCCATCATCATCAAGGCAGGAACATGGCAGAATCCAGGCAGGCATGGGGCAGGAGGAGAGAAGAATTCTGCATCTTCATCTGTAGGCTGCTTAGAGAAGTCTGCTCCTACATGGCAAGGAGGAGGGTCTCATTGCGCACCCCACAGTGACACACTTCATCCAACAAGGCCACTCCTACTCCAACAAGGCCACACCTCCTAATAGTGCCACTCTCTGCCTTGCAAATTAGTACACTTCCAGATGGCTTTTTTTCATATATCCTAGCTTCACTCCGGTTATCTCTCCTCTCTCATTATAAAATAAGCTCAGTATTGGATAAAAATATTAGATGCTGCTGCTGCTGCTGCTGACATTAGAAGTCAAAAATTACTATATACCAAAATTGGCTCGGGAAATACATCAGTAGTGTCTTATATTTAGAAATGTAACTTGATGGAGAATCAAGTTTAGGAATGTACTTTTAGGAATGTAACTCAGGTGCAGCATATCCTTAGAATGTGCAACCTTGAAATAATGCGAAAGGAGTGTATTAAAGTGCTGCACCCTGAAATGATATGAAAGGGTCATAGGTTTGGGATGAGAGACCTTCCATAAAGTCTCTTAGATAAGGCCATAGCAAACAAGAACTTAGGTTGTAGTTAAACAAATGGAAAATCATTTTCTGTCACTGGCTTCTTGTATATTGCATTTAAGCTTTTAAACTATAACTTTTAAAAGAAACAAAAATTCACATCAGTAGGAATAACTTTTCGTGGTCTCCTAAGAAAAGGAGCATTGATATTTCTTAATAAAACAAGTAAGCTTTATTTGTTAATTGCTACAGACATTTTCAAGAATCACATAATGCTCCAGTTTCTTTAAATAAATGCATTTAAAGTACAAATGTGTGTGGGTACCTGTATATGTGTCATGATTGCAATCTGTACTTCTTTGAGGAAATATGCTAAAGATTGGTGTTTATTACTACTATAGGTGTGAGAAGCTGCTAATGTCATTTATGTCATAAAAATTAAACAGTGTTGTGTAGAGTCATTGATTTGATAGTGTTGCATCTTAGAGCAGAAAATAAAAACTAATTTCAGATCACTGTGCATATATTTACCTATTTATGTGTACATTATTTTAGTTAGTTTGATTGTCTCTGTAAGAAGGGACCTAGAAAGGAGAGGAGTTATTCTGATTGTCCTACAAAATGCTTAAGCTTTGCTCCGTGCTGTCTGCCACAGTTGAAGACCTATCACTTTCCGATTGGGGCAGCTTCGATTCAGCAGTAGAAATTGCAAATTGCATATTAAAGGCTGTGATTTCTAATCACACACACCAGCATTAGTCCTGGAGGGTAGGAGGCCCTCTAATCTCAACCCTGCCATTAAACAAGGCTTTACCTAAATCATTTAGAGCAAAAATAAGCAATCACCTCATCCTTAAAGAGAACCAACTGCTGAGTTTGAAAGGTGATTTTCTTTGGTTCTCTGCAAGAAAGTTAGGCTTAATGTTGAAATTAAACATTTTGCTACAATTTGCTCTGTTTTAAATTTTTTTCCCCTTTGGTTTTTATACAATTAGCCTCCAAATCTTCCAAAAACTCAGGCATAATTATTAAACTGTCATCTTTCTGTTGACTTTAAAAATAAATTTGCCACATTAAACATTTTTGGATGTGTCTGTATGTATGCATGATGTGTGCACATATATCTGAATCACCTACATTTGTAGATGAATGTGAATGTACGTGCTTGTGAGTGTGGAAGCCAGAGATTGCCACTGAGAGTCTCCAGTCACTCCCTACTTCATGCATTGAGGTAAGGTTTCACAGTTGAAGCCGTAGACTGTTGGTTTAGCTAATCTATCAAGTCAGTTTGTTCTTGGGACCTTCTCACTCTGCCTTCTCAGTGCTGAGATAACACATGAGATGTCATGCTTGCTCAACATTTATGTCTGTTCTGAGGTCTGGACTCTGTTCCTCATGATCGGATTGCAAGCCCAGTTACTCACTGGGCCATCTTCTTGGGACATCCTTCTTGTTATAACAAACTCATCCCAAGGAGAGTGACTGAACTCCTATGACAATACATAAGTAAAACTGAGGGTCGACCTCCAAGGTCTTATGATGTTGTAGATATTTTTCCTTGGCTGCTCTGTTGCCTCAACTGAAGATCTATATTTTAACACATGGAAATCTGGAGAAGACATTACCATAGTATCTAAACGTGGACAAGTTTTGTTGTCAAGAATTTACATATCCAAGAACTCTATTCGTAAGTACTTTTAGCTTCTGCTCCTGCTGTTACCTTAATAACATCTTTTTCATATCAAGAAAGGTTATAGAATAATTCAGCATTTGCCCAGTTTCAGTGACATACACCACCTTCTGAGAGTGTTTAATGATTAATGAATTGATTTTGTTTTACTTTGTTTACCATGCACTGTCTACTTGGAGATTATTTTGTTTATCTTATGGAAAAGAACATATTCAAGCAATTATTCAGGAGACTAGCTTTCCTGGTTCAATTGTTGATTAAGTGTTCTGGTTTACAGTGCTCAGAACAAATGAGCTCATTTATATTCTCAAAGTAAGTACTAAAAATTTTTTATAGGAAAACTCTGTTCTTCACCCAAACTCAGAACAAGGCAGAGATAATTTGCAATGGTTGCAGTTTTACTGAAAATTTCATTTTCAACACACACCTGATATAGATAAAAACCTTTTCATGGTAACTTCAACATGCTTCCTCCTAGTTTTCAGGTTGGCTGATGTCTTCAGATATTTAAGTTTTCCTCTGTGAACTTCAGTTTTTCCTCCAGTTGCTGTCTCTGAGTGTTTCTTTTAAGTTTATTAAATTTTAGCTATACTGAAAAGCACAGATTTCTTCAGCATTCATGCCTAGATTCTACTAAGATATTTCACAGAATATAACATCTGAAAGAAATTTTCCTTAAGCTACTTAAAGTTAGTATTTATAGTAGAGAATACATATTCATTACCTTGAGTATTCTGAATGCCCAAATTAATCATAAAATTGTGTATTCTTTGTACAACACATAATTATATTGATAGTCATATTGGTGTGTTTTCTTTAAAGTGTGTGTGTGTGCATGTGCAGTCATGCATGTGTGTGCATGCATGTATGTGTGTGTCTCTCTCTTTGTGTATACTCATGCAGATACATATGTGCTTTGTGTGTGTGTGTGTATCAGAGGAGAGCTATCAAGGTCAGCTGCCTCCTGTGAGATGCATGCTTGAACTTATTTCATCTGGCCTGTCAGCTGCAGCCTGTACACACTAAGCCATCTCATCTGCCCTCCAGCATAATTGTTTCTCTTCATCAACATGCTTTGCACATTCTTTCAATTCTATTAACATAAGAGCATTCATCTTTTTAACTGTTAGCGAATTATTACTTAATATGACTAACATTTAAATTTCTTTTTGGTTACTCAGTGGGTTAAATTTTAGTGACAACTCAGTTTTTTAATAACATTTTATATTAACAAAATAAATATGTAATTTATTGATTTATTCTTCAACATACTATTTGTAAATATATTCATAGTATAAAATGATGAGTATCATTCATATCTCTATATCATATACTTTGATTTATAATCTTTATTGTCTTTTATTTCTCTAAATGTTCTCTCTGGCCTACTTCTTTCTAAATAGTTACTACCTGGTCTTCATGCTCTATTTTCTTTTGCAGTTTAGACTCTGATTACTTAGAAAACGTGCAATATTATATTGTAGACGTGGCCTCTATATTCCTGCAAGGGGTGTGATTTTATTTTATTTTTTTATGACTTAAGAAACAGTATAAGGCTCATCTGTGTGTGTATATTCTCTGTGTGTACGTGTCTGTTTTGTGTGTGCACATGTGTGTGTGTGTATGTGTGTGTGTGTCTGGGCAGTGATAAAATAGATATGGGTGAACAGGTATTTTTATGTTGTGATGAGTAGGCATCCTTCAAATATATATGAAAAAGTGGTAAAACTAGATTATGTGGTTGTTCTATCTTCTGATCTTGAGGAAAGTCCACATTAATTTCCATAGTGTTTATATTAATATGGATCCTCAGAATCATTGCATCTATGTTCTATTGTAGTTTATTTGGGGGGGGGTGGTTTGAGACAGGGTTTCTCTGTCTAGCCCTGGCTGTCCTGGAACTCACTCTGTAGACCAGGTTGGCTTCGAACTCAGAAATATGCCTGTCTCTGCTTCCCAAGTTCTGGGATTAAAGGCATGCGCCACCACTGCCTGGCTGTAGTTTAATTTTAACTGGCATTTGTTTTTTGTCTTCTTTGTTGACAGTCATACTGACTAAATAGGATTTAAAAATCAGTTTATTTTTCTTTACATTTCCCTAATCTCTAGGAATGTTTAATTTTATTTTTATAATCATTGACCATTTGTCCTTCGTATTATGAAGAATTGTTTGTTAGGTGCATTTACCCAATATATATTCTGGTATTCATTTTTGAATTCTTATATTTTAGATAATAATCATTTCTGTACTGGATATCTATAAAATAATTTTCTTCTATTCTGTAAGAAATTTTCTTAATTTGTTATCCTATCAGCACATGACCATGAGAGCTCTTTTTATCAATCATTAGTTACTTCTATTTTTATTATTTTTGGCTTGTCCTATTTTTACAGAGTTGATCATCTGATTCACTGTCATTCTTTCTTATTATCATTAATTAAAATGTTGATGCTATAGATTTATTTCATCTTCCAGAAATATGTGATCCACCTTCTGATTACCTTTAAAACTTTGTAATTTTAGATCTCTCCTTTGGATTTCTCAAAGAATTATCATAACACCCCTTTTGTTTTATGTTGATTTTATTTTCTAAATGCCTTTCAGATTTGAATGATTTGTCCCCTGATTTCTATTTGTTTACATTGTTCATAGATATTATCATTTCTTTTCAGTATTTACTCTGTGATAAGAGAGCTTGAATGCAGAAGAACTGAAAGCCACTACTGGACAAGGAGACAATCTGCTCAGAAGGCAGAGACTGAGGCTACAAGCTTCCTACAATCAAATAAAAAGAATAAAAATAATGGAAATTCAAAAACTGGGTTCTTTGAACATGGACTCAATGGGAATTCTTGGATCACTTAGCCTGACATATGACATACTGGTAGCCTGAGAGTAGGCTTAAATAGTAGGAATTATAGTTAAAGTTAAATGGAAAAGTACATTATTTCAATTCAAATACAGAGAAAGGTGATTTATCAAATATATCCACAGAGATAATAATCTCTATAAAAGGGAAGAATGAATGAAAATTACTTAATTGTTTTTAAGTATACATGGATGAATAAATAAATTTAGTACTTTGATCTCAAATGTAGGAACAAGGGCAGGGAATAGAGAGAAGACTCTATCTTGACAGATAATAGAAACTTAGACCTTTGATCTCATGTAGGAAAGAGCTCTGTCTCAAACAGATAAAAGAAATTTAGGCCTTGACAAAGGGGTGGGGAAAGGCAAGAGATGGAGAAGGAGCCATTTCTCATTGTTTTAATTGATTTGAATTGTTTTAACTATTAAAATGCAGGTGGTTATTAGTTTGGTTATGGTATCAAAAATCCTCTGTGAGAGAGATCAAAATAGAGCAGGCCTAAAGAAAAAGAGTCTGCTAATTTGAATCAAACACATCAGTGGCCCAAGCATTCATATGCCCCCATCCCACTTCTTTTGAATATATGACTAAAAATCCTTGCTTGATGCATGGCTAAAATTTTAAGACTCAAATTTCTATTTCTTCTTTATCATCTCTGTTTTTATAAATTTAGAAAGTTAGTAATAACAATTCCTCCCTAAAAATGAGAAAATAATTATTTTATTATAGTGCACTTAGCCTTGATACTATCATTTGGTGTCCAAAGATAAAATACTAAAATACTAGCTACAGAGTACCCTCCTACTGTGTGTGTGTGTGTGTGTGTGTGTGTGTGTGTGTGTGTGTAAGAAAGAGAGAGAGAGAGAGAAAAAAAAAAGAGAGAGAGAAAGCAAAGGTTGGATAGTTAATATGAAAAACAAAAACAACATTTTAATTTGTGAGGAATGATATAAAAAACACATATTTTAATTTTAATTCCTGATAAATTTATTTTTATGTTGTTTAGGATTAAAATTAACTCCTGAGAAAGCAATGCTAGTACAACTGTATGTTGGCAGGCTTACTGTGGAGGTGACATTACACACTAGCATCTGCTCTCTGACCCCACTTCTCACTAAGACATTATGCAGAGGTTAAAACCTTGACAACTACATCTTTATAGACTGCCCTCATATCTTTTTAGTTTTTATAAATTAATCCCTGAGATTTAGAGATGCAAACCCTACTGCCACCTCTCAAAAGCTGAACATAAAACCGAATTGGCTTCAGAGAATCCTGACTTCATGAAATTCTGAGATACATGACAAGGTATCATCACTCTCAGTAAATGGCACAGCAAAACTCATAAGGGGGTTGGAGTGGTGTTCCCAGGGAAGAGCAATTATGGCAGGATGTTTTGAGGAGGTAACTGGAAAGCCAGCATAAGAGGTCGGAAGCATTGTGGTTTTATTTCAAAAATGCCAAACCATGCTAAAGATGTCTGGCAAATAAGATTAACATCTTTCTTTGGAGCTATAGAGGGAAAAAGCAGCCAATTTAAAAACTGAGGTCTAGAAGTACCATGCTGAGCATTTTAAGTGATGTGTTCAGAAAAGATCCTTCAGTACAATACCTTCCAATAAGTATAACACTCTAATAATGT
>JADRCH010000014.1:11236144-11248381 GCA_019843965.1 Rhynchomys soricoides | reverse complement strand
CCTAGGTCTCTCTCATGTGCTGGATATGCTCCCATCTCCCCATCCCTTTCAGTTGTAGATTTCCATTAATTTTAATGGCCATTTGACTATCTTTCTTCTTCCCCACACTTGATCGTGAATCCCCCCTTTCCCTTCCCCATCTCCTCTCACACCCAGTTCCCTCCCTCCATCTACTCATGGCTATTTTATTCCCCCTGCTAAATGTGGTTCAAGCATCCTTTCTTATGTGTTCCTTCTTGTTTAGCTTCATTGGGTCTGTGGAGTGTAGCATGAGTGTCGTCTACTTTATAGATAATAGTCACTTATAAGTGAGTACATACCAGGCATGACCTTTTGGGACTCACTCACAATGATATTCCCAAGTTCCATCCATTTGCCTACAAAATGCATGATGTTTTTGTTTTTACTAGCTGGACAGTATTCCATTGTATAGATATACCACATTTTCTTTATCTATTCTTCAGTTGAGGGACATCTAGGTTGTTTCCAGTTTCTGGCTATCACAAATAAAGTTGCTATGAACATAGTTGAGCAATTGTCCCTGCAGGATGGTGGAGCATACTTGCGGTATATGCCAAGGAGTGGAATAAATAGGTCTTGATGGAGAGTTATTCCAAGTTTTCTGAGAAAGAACCAAATTGATTTCCAAAGTGGATGTACAAGTTTTCTCTCCAGCGATGGAGAAGTGTTCCCCTTGTACCATATCATCACCAGCATGTTCCATCTCTTGATTTTTTGATCTTACATATTCCAATGGGACTAAGTTGGTACCTCAGAATTCTTATGATTTGCATGCCCCTGATGACTAAAGACATTGAGCAATTTTTAAAGTGTTTCTCAGCTACTTGAGATTACCCTGTTGAGAAATCTCTGTTTAGATATGTATCCCATTTTTCAATTGGGTTATTTGGGTTGTTTGTGTTTAACTTCTTGGTAGGCTTAAATATTTCAAAACCTACTTTTAATAAGGGTCCTTAAGTGCTTTAACATGCTTCCTCCTTCTAACCTACCATCCACCAAGGGTAAGGGAAAGGAAGGGTTAATAGAACAAAGGAGGATGTGGACCTGTTTAAAAATAGGTTTTTCAAGAAAATCCAAATTTTGTTTTCAGGACATTAGCAGTTTAGTTTACAGGAAGCAGCAGCAGCAGCTTGATCCACTCACAAACACCATTTATGAATCAGCAATGACAGATCTATTCAGAAGAAACCTTGAGGCTCTAACAATTGCCTGAATTAGCTGAAGCATTAAGAAGTGACTGGAACACCACCAGAGATTTTTTAGTGCATTTCTATCTATAAAATCATGACCAATAATGATCAGTAAAGAACGGTAAGGCATACCAATACCACCCAGAATCTTCAGCAAAGCCCAGTACCAGCAAAGCCCAATGATGACTAGCAATGAATGGTAAGGCATAACAATTCTATCCAGCATTTTCCACTCTCTGTTGGGTTATATTTATATTTTTTCCAAACATCATATATTCTTTCAAGCATCTGCTCTGGCAAAACATCACATGCCTTTTGTCCAGACTACTTCTAGAAAAACACTATGTCTCTGTTCTTAGCAAAACATTCTCCCATGTAACTACTTCAGCAAAAACATTCTCTCATAAAACAGATCCCCCAAAAAATCACATGATAGAACAGAGTCTCCAATAAAACCAGAAATTTCCACTTCACTTCTTGAGTTTTTATAAAATTTGGATATTAGCCCTCTATTGGATATAGGGTTGGTGATGATCCTTTCTCAATCTGGAGACTACCATTTTGACCTATTAAAGTGTCCTTTGCCTTACAGAAGATTTTCAGTTTTATGAGATCCCATTTATCAATTGTTGATCTTAGAGCCTGAGACAGTGGTATTCTATTCAGAAATTTGTCTCTTGAACTAATGCATTTATGGCTATTTCTTACTTTCACTCCTGTGAGATTTAGTGTGCATACTTTTATATTGAGTTTCTTGATCTACTTGGGCTTGAGTTTTACGCAGAGTGAAAAATATAAATCTATTTTCATTCTTCTACATATAGACATCCAGTTAGACCAGCACCATTTGTTGAATGTGCTTTCTTTTTTCCACTATATGGATTTGGCTCCTTTATCAAAAATCAATTGTCCACAGATTTGTGGGTTTATTTCTGAGTCTTCAATTAGATTCCATTGATCAGTGCATCTATTTATGTGCATTTATCACTATTTTTCTATAGTACATCATGAGGTCAGGGAAGGTGATTCCTCCAGAAGTTCTTTTATTGTTAAGGATTGCTTTGGATAGCCTGCTTTTTTTGTTTTTCCATATGAAGTTCAGAATTGCTCTTTCAAAACCTATACAAAATTGTATTAGAATTTTGAAGGGTATTGTATTGAATCTGTAGATTGTTTTAGGTAAGATGGCCATTTTCAGGGTTTTATATGGCTTTTTTTTGATACTTTATTTACATTTCAAGTGTTTTCCCCTTTCCAGGTCTTCCCTTTGGAAACTCCCTATCCCTACCCCCCTCCCCTGCCTCTATGAGGGTATTCCCCCACCCACCCACTCACTCCCGTCTTCCCTCCCTGGCATTTCCCTATACTGGGGCATCTAACATCCTCAGGCCAAAGGGCTTCTCCTCCCACTGATGGCCAACAAGGCCCTCCTCTGCCACAAATGTGGCCAGCACTGTTTTCACTGTTAATCCTACCTATCCATGAGCATAGGAGGTCTTTCCATCTTCTGATATCTTCTTCAGTTTCTTTCTTTGGGGACTTGAAATTCTCATCATACAGATCTTTTGCTTGCTTGTGTGGAGTTACCCAGATATATTTTATATTTGCAGTTATTGTAAATGGCATTATTTCCCTATTACTTTTCTCTGCCTGTGTATCATTTGTATAAAGGGTGATTTCTTTTATGTAATTTGTACCCCCTAATTACCTTTAGTTGTCTTATTGTTATGACTAGAACTTCAAGTAGTATATTGAATAGACAGGGAGAAAGTGGGCAGTTTTATCTTGTCTCTGATTTTACTCAATTTGCTTTAAGTTTCTATTTAGTTTGATGTTGGCTATTGGCTTGGTGTATATTGCTTCGATAATGTTTATGTGCTTTGCATCCCTGATTGCTCTAATGCTTTTAACACAATGGACTGTTGGATTTTTGTCAATGGCTTTTTCAGCATCTAATGAGATGATCGTATGATTTTTTTTTTCTTTCAGTATGTTTATATGGTTGATTATGCTGATGGATTTTTAAATATTGAACCATCACTGCATTCCTGGGATAAAGCCTACTTGATCATGGTTGATGGTGTTTTTGATGTGTTCCTAGATTTGGTTTTGGGGTATTTTCCTAAGTATGTTTTTGCATCAATGTTAGGAAGAGAAAACAGTCTGAAGTTTTCTTTCTTTGTTGAGTCTTTTGTGTTTTTGGTATCAAGGTGATTATGGTTTCATAGGATGAGTTTGGCAGTGTTTCGTTTGTTTATATTTTGTGCAATAGTTTGAGGAGGATCAGTAGTACCTCTTTGTTGAAAGTCTGGTAGAATTCTGCTTTAAATCTTCCTGGGCCTGGGACTTTTTTAAATTTTTAAAAAATTTTAAAATTTATTTATTTTTATTTAGTTATATTTATTTTGGTTTGGAGCCTTCTAATGACTGCCTGTATTTCTTTAGGGGTTTGAGAGGTATTTACATAGTTTATATGATCTTGATTTAACTTTGGTAAGTGATATTTGTCTAGAATATTGTCCATTTCATTAAGATTTTCTAATTTTGTGGAGTACAGGCTTTTGAAGTAAGACCTAAAGATTATTTGAATATTCTCTGTGTCTATGATTATGTCTCCCTTTTCATTTTTAATTTTTTTATTTGGATACTGTCTCTCTGTGTTTTTGTTAGTTAGGCAAAAGGTTTGTCTATATTGTTGATTTTTCTTAAAGAACCAGTTCTTGTTTTCATTGGTTCTTTGTATTCTTTTCTTTGTTTCTAACTGATTGATTTCTGCCTTGATTTTGATAATTCCCTGCCTTCTACTCCTCTTTGTTATGCTTGCTTTATATATATATATATACTTTCAGGTGAACACTGAAATTATTGGTATTGGATCTTTCTACTTTCTTTATGGAGTCACTTAGAGCTATGAATTTTCCTCATAGCACAGCTTTCATTGAATCACACAAATTTGGGTATATTGTGCCTTCATTTTCATTGAATTCTAGAAAGTCTTTCTTCTTTCTTCTTTCATTCTTTATTTATTCTTTCTTTATTTCTTCCCTGACCCAGAGATCATTGAGTAGAGTGTTGTTCAATTTCCATGAAAGTGTAGGCATTCTTATGTTTCTGTTTTTGAATTCCAGCTTTAATACATACTGGTCTGATAATATACAGGATGTTATTTCAATTTTCTTGTATTTATTGAGACTTGCTTTGTGACTTACTTTATGGTCAATTTTGAGACTGATCCATGTGGTGCTGAGAAGAAGTTATATTCACTTGTGTTTGGGTGAAATATTCTATAGATATCTGTTAGGTCCATATGATTCAGAATGTCTGCCAGTTTCATTATTTCTCTTTTTAGTTTTTGTCTGGGTGACCTGTCAATTGGTGAGAGTGGGATGTTGAAGTCTCCCACTGTTAATGTTAGGAGTTTAATGCATGATGCTTTAACATTAAACATTGTTAAGCTTTAACAATGTTCTTTTACAAATGTAGGTCTCCTTGTGTTTGGGGCATACATGTGCAGAATATAGATGTCATCTTCATAGATTTTTCCTTTGATGAGTATGAAGTGTCCTTTCCTGTCTCTTTTGCTTAATTTGGGTTGAAAGCATATTTTATTAGAAATTAGAATGACTACTCCTGCTTGATTCTTGGATCTGTTTGCCAGGAAAAAATTTCAGCCTTTTATTGTCTGGTAATATCTATCTATATTTCCGAGGTGTGTGTCTTGTATGCCTCAGAATGATTGCTGTTTTCACATCCGTTCTATTAGCCTATGAGTTTTTATAGGTGAATTGAGCCCACTGATGTTGAGATACATTAATGACAATTGATTGTTATTTTGTATTAATTTGTTGTTGTTGTTGTTGGTGGTGGTGGTGGTGGTGATGGTGATGTGTGTGTGTGTGTGTGTGTGTGTGTGTGTGTGTGTGTGTGTGTGTCTATTTCCCTCAGGTTTGCTCATATGGAATTGTATATTTTCTTGGATGTAGTTAGTCTCCTTGGGTTGGAGTTTTCCTTCTATTTTTGTAGGGCTGGATTTGTGGAATGATATTGTTTGAATTTGTATTTGTCTTGTTTTTTCCATCTATGGTTATTGAGTTTTTCTGGGTATAGTAGTCTAGTTTGGCATCTGTCATTTTTGAGACGTTGAAGATATCTATCCAGACTCTTCTAGCTTTTAGAATATCTGTTGAGAAGTCAGTTGTAATTCTGATAAGTCTGCCTTTGTATGTTACATGGACTTTTTCCTTGCTGCTTAAAAGCAAGGAAAAAAGCAAGCAAAAAGAGAATATTAAAATATTCTTTCTTTGTTCTGTAGATTTTGTGTTTCGATTATTATATGATGGGAGGATTTTCCTTTCTAGTCCAATCAAATTGGTATTCTCTAAGCTTATTGTTTGTTTATAATTATCTCTTTCTTTAAGTTGAACCTTGGAGCAGGGACTGTTCACTTTATTCTATTCCTATTATTTTTAGGTTAGGTCTTTCATGAATCTTTTCCCTATTTTCCTGGATGTTTTATGTCAGAAACTTTTAGCTTCAATATTTTCTTTGACAGATGTATCAATGTCCTCTATTTTATCTTCCATTCCGGAGATTCTTTATTTTTGTATTATGTTGGTGATACTTCTATCTGTTGTTCCTATTCTCTTCCCTAGGCTTTCCATCTATCATATTTTCTCAGTTTGTATTTTCTTTATTACCTCGATTCCCACTTTCAGATCTTAAACTACTTTATTTATTTCCTTTACTTGTTTAATTGTATTTTTTTGAATAACTATAAGGGGTTTATTTTTTTACTCTTTAAAGATTTCTACCTGTTTGATTGTTTTTTTCCTTTATTTCTTTAAGGAATTCATTCATTTCCTCTTTAATGGTCTCTATCATCTTCATAGAATTGGATTTAGTCATTTTCTTGTGCCTCTATTGTGTTAGAATATCCAGGGCTTCTTATAGTAGGGTAGCTGTGCTCTCAAAATGCTATGTTCCCCTTTTACTGATTGTTTTCTTTAAAGGGACTTTAGCCATTTGAATGGCTTTAGTCCCTTGATGTTCAGGTTGCAGTTGGTTTTGGGAGGGGGCTTAACCTCCATGCCTTTGCTAGGTATCCTATATGTTCCAGATCAGCAGTCTGTATGGTTGAGAAGACACAGCTCTGATGAAGGTGGGCAGAGAGGTAATAGGAGAATCTGGGTCTGAGGGAATAACAGACTGATCAAGGCAGCTGGTTGTCCCCCAGAAGACTTAGACAGCAGGGAAGATAAGTAGGAGATGCAATGTTTAACTGTATGGTTCGGGATCTGCATGTCTGATGGAGGTGGGAGGAGAGGCAGATGGAGAATGGAGGTCTGCCTGGGATAGCAGTTTGTTCATCTCTGTTTATATTCTTATGAAGTCTTCTCCTAACCATAAACATGTCAAACAGGGAACAAATATCTTTGGAAGTTGGTGGGACAAAGGAGTTAAGTAATAAACAAAATTGAGATTTTAACTGTTATTTGAGAAAATATAGAACTAAATAGTGTACTATATGATGCTATAATAAGATTAATTGTGCTTACATATATATTATGTAATATATTTGATATATATCATTAATACAAAATTGAGGATTGCTTAAAAATCTTTAAAAATGGTGATGTAAATCTTAATTAATTGATATGATCTTAGAGACAACAATAAAATGACAAATAGGTACATAAATCAAGGTCACAAAGAAGAGGATATAATTAATAAAAGCAGTATTTGAAGAAAATATAAGTTATGTTCTTCACAGTTATTTGAAAGATATATTTAGATGTCCTAGAAATTCAAAGAGCTGAAGAAGCATAGTATAAGAATACCTGTGAGGCATTTCATTGTCAAACAGCTGAGATTCACAACAGTTTGAAATTCAGGAAAGGAAGAGAGTTTTAGTGAAATATGAATAAATAGATGCATTGGCAATGCTGGAAGGCTATAAAATGTCTGAAATAATTTTATTTGTTCATTTGTTTTTTTTACTGTCTGTATTTTAAGGTCTTAGAAGTTAATCTTCAGCAAACTTTAGAATAGCATTTAGCTGGAGTAAAAGAACTGAGAGTAATTTTCCTGAGGTTCTCTAAATAGATGGAGGTATTTGAAAGATGCTATAAGCCATTATTCTCTCCTTTTCCATGAAACATGGGGAAGCTAGGATGGAAGGGTTGAGAAAACAGCTACAGCATAGAGATTCCTGATACCAATTTTTAGCCTGGATCAGACATTCCAGTTGACTCCAGTTATTGCACCTATTTCCCAGGTTGTTAAAGTATTTAGAGCTTATGACCCATAAGGAAAAGAATTTATGATATGTGAGTTTGGTCTCAGAAAATAAGACACAAAGCAGTTTCCAAGGCAACACTATTCAATTAACAAGGGAGGTTTGACACATATCTGAAAGATAAGTTAAGTTTTAAAACCACACACATACTTTCTACATTTCATTTGGGGTCAAGGAGTCAGATACTATTAAATAAAATGAATTATAAAATCATTCATATTTCCAGAACACATAGAGTTTGAGCTTTTGAGACTTAAAAAAATCATTTTGCATTCATTCTGAATGGCTATTCAAAATCTATTGTAGTGTCAGTTTATACTTATTGTCATATCAAGGAAATTTTCATTGAGAAATTGTATTGTAATGATGACATATTAAAATGAGAAACAATATGCTTATCTGCTCTTGTGAACTTTATTTTTCAATCACTGAAATATTTTTACAATTGTTATGTTCCTAGATTATACTTAAACCTCTATAGAACTCACATATTTAAACTTTTTTAAATGTTGAACAGACATTAAATTTGCACTAAGATTTCTAGTCAATTTCTTTACTTCAAGTTTGCTCCCCATGGAATCCAAGGAAAGGTAATAGATAGATTATCCAGTGTGCCCTGACAGTTATACATTTGCTTCTAAAGTTTTCAAATTAATATTAAATAAGGCAACCACCAAAACAGAGACAATATAAACTGATAATTGTCTTATAACTTCATTTTTCTAATTATTTTAATCCTCTCCATAATGATAACATCTTTGAATTCGTGTTCCTCTCCCCAAAGTTTGAAAAGCTGATGAATTTTAGATTTGATATAGAACTTCTTTATACCTATATCAGGACTTATTAACTAGATGTTGACTTTCTTTTCTACAACCAGAAATATTAATTTGTAAATGATCTTGATCAACAAGTGGTGACATATTTTATCTACGGCATGAATTCTTTTCACTGTGTATATGTCACACAATATGGAGATTGAAGTGGCCACCTTCTGTAGCCAGGTTGGAGTTCAAGTAGAGGGAGAAGACTACCAACCTATTCACAAAACCTGCAATGCAAAATTTGTCTTGCTTACAAGGTGCACAGGCATAAAAATAGTGCAGAGCTTGAGGGAATGGTCAACCAATGACTGGCCCAACTTGAGATCTATCCCATGGGAGAGGGCCAACCACTGACACTATTAAGGATAATAATAGTATTAATATTGATACTATTATTAATACTGCTATGCTAGCAGATAGGACCATAGCATAACTGTCCCCCAAGAGGCTTTCTTCAGAAGCTGATGGAAACAGATGTAGAGAACCACAGCCAAACATCAGGTAGAGCTTGAGGACTCATGTGGAAGAGGTTGGGAAAGGATTGTGCTAGCCATAGGGGTTGAGAACATCACAAGAAGACCTAAAGAGCCAATTAACCTGGACCCACGGGGGCCCACAGAGACTGAACCACAAACAAGAGAGTATCCAGGAAATGGATCTAGGCCTTCTACACATTTGTAGAAGATATGTAGCTTTGCCCTGTAACAATTGGACTGGCTATCTCTGACTCTGTTGCCTGTCATTGGATCCATTCCCTTAATGGGACTGCCTGGTCAGGCCTCAGTGGGAAAGGATGCACTAAGTCCTGCTGTGACTTGATGTCTTAAGGCAAGATGGTACCCAAGGGGGTCTTCCCCTTCTCTGAGGAGAAGCGTAGGAGATAAAAGGAGAAGGGATTTGATAGGGTGGGACCTGGACAACGATGATAGTGGGGGGTTGCAAACTGGGTATTAAGTGAATAAATAGATTAATTAATGAAGAAAAAAGAAACACTCATTAAACATTGTAGCATTTCATACATTGGAAGTACTCTAGACTAAAATAATTGAGCATATTGTGGGGTTGAAAACTGACTCACTAGCATGGCCTTAATTTTGTTTAATGTCCCCATATGAAGAGAATATTAATCATCTGTAATAATGGTTTAGAAGTTCACCATTCAATACAGAATCAGAAAAATCTCTACACTAGGAAAATGACTGATTTTGACTATAACTTTTGACTTGAAAGTCATCTGAAATATAATCAGAAATCTTTGATTTTTATACTAAAATCAATATGAAAAATTTTATACTAAGAAGGAAAAGCAACAAAAGCAAACAAACAAGAAAACACTTGCAAAATTGGTAATGGTTGAAGAATCTTAGTAAGAAAGCTGCATTTTCCCCTTCAAAGAAAAATAAGTTAAGGTAAAGGGATGACATATTTAATTGGCCCCATCTTTCTTGGTCAGTGCTGATCTCCCAGAAGATGGCATCAATAGGAGCAATGGAAATGAGCACGATGACCATGTGACTGCAGAATAAAACCTGCTGGAAATCTTCACATGAGGTTCTGGTCCTTCCTCTTGGCTTTCCTTACACGTCTGTCCTTTTGGGTCTGAGTTATCTCACTCAGGATGATATTTTCTAGTTCCACCCATTTGCCTGCAAAACTCAGTTCTTAATAGGTAGGTAGTATTCTATTGTGTAAATCAACCACATTTTCTGTATCCATCCTTCTGATGTGGAACATCTTGTTGTTTCCAGCTTCTGGCTATCACAAACAAGGGTGTTATGAACATAGTGAAACACGTGCCCTGTGGCATAGTGGGGCATTTTTTGGATATATGCCCAGTAGTGGTATAGCTGGGTCCCTAGGTAGATCTAACCTTCTATTAAAATATTAAATACACAGGGTAGAATGTATCTAAGAGAAGCATTTGTAACTCCAATCTAATAGCCTTGATTATGTAATTTAAATAAGAAAACTGTTTTTTGTCTCAATTTTCGGCTGGTAATAGCAGGAGGTGGACAATCCTTATGTAGCTTAGGTGAAGAATATGAACTGAACATGAATATAAAACACAATAGAGTCAAAGACTGAATCTTTGAGCACCAAAACACAAACTCATGAACAAAGTAAATCACACTATTGAAACTGTCCAGCCAAAGAAGGAACCAGCAGCTCCTTGAAGCTAACTCTAAAAAAGAATAATTGTGTCCAGGAGGAGTCCAGGAGGGCTCTCCATCAGAGGTGGCTAAATAAAGTGCTACTTCTCAAATACAATTTGGTTTATGTGCTTGGCAGGATATTCAAGACTCTTCAAATGTGAGGAGCACACTGAATGCCATTCAGAACTTCAATTCAATTTTTAAATTCATTTGATCTGTGAAGAACATTGGGATAGTTGGAAGTTAAGTTTTGTTATGTTTGGCATTTGTTCTTCTTTCAAGTAATAACTTTGAAGAAACCATAACTCTGTGATAGACATAATCTGCCAGCACAAAGCCAAGATTGTCCTTCGAAATTGAATTTAGGAAACAAGAGAGTTTCATCTGTAAAGCAAAATATGAAAATAAACTCTTGTTTTATTTTGTCACAGTAAACAAATCCACCTTTACTTCTCCATCTAGTGACTTTTAATATCCTCATAGTTGCTGATCTCTACATTTGTGTATAAAATTTTTGCAGTAACAATGCAGTCTCTCTCTCTCTCTCTCTCTCTCTCTCTCTCTCACACACACACACACACACACACACACACACACATGCATGTGTGCATATCTGTATCATAGTTAAATAATATGGCATCAACCTTCTCAAAATTAGAAATTATGTGCATTGTAGGATATGTATCCTATTTCTATGAATCAAATAGACTATCTTCCAGAATACTAAAGATCAGCCTTATATTTGTCTGTTAAAAAGATTCTACTAGGCATTCTTTCATATACATTTTTTGGATAAAGTTTTTCTTTCTTTCCACACCAGATTCTTTAGATTTCCTGAATTCTCTGGAACACATTCACCCATAAATATATGCTTCCTTTGGCATCCCATCATGAAAACCATCATAGTCTGCCCATGTAAGTCATGTCACTACAGTGCTTGAAGTACAGGCTGGCATCCCATGCTCACTTGCTGCCCAGGCAGAAGCCAAAACATACTGTTAAATTGACACTGTTAAAATCATTTTTCTGAGGTAGCCTGCAGTGCCATATATTGATGCATTTCCCACTAGAATTGGCTAGTTCATGCTTCCAAAAATGTATTTTTTCCTGAAAGACTTATTTGTGTTAGTTTTGTTTTATTTTTGTTATTGATGGGTATGAGGAAGAAATAAATACAAAGAAAAATATCTTATAGTAATACTCCAGGAATATATCGTTCCTTTATGAGTATAGCCCTGAGGCATATAGCTTTTCCCTAAAGAAAGCTTCAAAATGTAATGTTTACTATATCTTTCTACATCAAAAAGGGCCTCTGAACTAATGAAAAGAAAAATCTCAGTGATGCATAAATTACACCTAATTCATCAATTTCTTTCAAGACCCACTTTAGGGTAAAAAACTGAAACTAAAGCTTCAAGTGCTGAAGAGGAATAAGAGAATCTGTGGCTATGGAAACTAACAGTTCAAAATAGCCATTTAATGGTGTTTTTGAAAATCCAATACATCTTCAAGCACAAAGAAAATTTAAATATGGAGGTAATGTCTTCCACTTTTCATGGAGATAGTTTGTCTAATACTATCAAACCACCAAACACACCAACATTGTTGCCTAGTATAAATTTTGTTTGTAACAAGTTGATGACTAAAGATGATTTGATTCCTAAATGAAACTTATATTATTTATTTGGATACTAAAGAAGAAGAAAGAGAAGAAGAAGAAGAAGAAGAAGAAGAAGAAGAAGAAGAAGAAGAAG
>JADRCH010000014.1:11135568-11236134 GCA_019843965.1 Rhynchomys soricoides | reverse complement strand
AAGAAGAAGAAGAAGAAGAAGAAGAAGAAGAAGAAGAAGAAGAAGAAAGAAGAAAGAAGAAGGAGAAAAATAAGAAGGAGAAGAAGAAAGTAAAGGCAAGGAGGAGGAGGAGGGAAAGAGAGGGAGAGAAAGAAGGATGAAGAAGAAGAGGAGGAAGAAGAAGAGGAGGAGGAAGAGGAAGAAAGTAAAGGCAAAAAGCTTTCTAATATCAAATCTCCTTGTTATTCTATTGTCATTCTATATGTCATTCTATTCATGCAAGACATACTTACCCTTTTCTTTTTCACATTACTGTAGGCTTAAATTTTTCATAATATATTTTAATAAGGTTTTTCATATACTTGACCTCTCTTCTTCTAGCCCACCATCCAAAGGTAAGGGAGAAAAGATGGCAAATAGGATAAGGATAGGTACACCTGTTTAGAAGTAGTTCTTTGGGGGCAATTCCAATCTTTGTTTGTCAGGATACCAGCAGTCCACTTCAGTAGCATCAGTACACCAAACACTAACCAGCCCAAGTGACACAATCCAGCAGAAACAGCTAGGCCTCTGCCAAATTGGGAATGACCAGGCATCTGGGGTGTCAGGAGATCTCTGCCATACCTTTCTCAATGAAGTGAAGATCAGCAAAGATGTGAGACCAACCAAGTGTTGCAAGGCTAGCTGTGTAAGCACACTATCACTGTCTGATTTGTCCTATTTATACTCTCTCCAAACATCATTTGTTCTCCCATGAGTCTTGCCCCAGCAAAATGCCACATGAGACTGCATCACATGACATAACCAGAAACTTCCACTTCATATGATTTCATCAAAAGGAATGAATTTGTCTATGTTGTTGTTGACAAGACTAAATTACCTAATCTATAAAGGTCTCTCTCTCTCTCTCTCTCTCTCTCTCTCTCTCTCTCTGTATGTGTGTATGTGTATGTGTGTGTGTGTGTGTGTGTGTGTGTGTGTGTATAAACATAGAAGCAGTGATCAACATGGCATGTCTCTTTCAACATTTTCCAACCTTATTTATTTAGACACGGTCTCTTACTGAACTTGGAGCTCACTGATTGACTGGGCTGGTTTGACAGCATGTGTGTAGTAGGGCACCAACCTTAGGTCCTCCTGATTGTGTTGAATGTCTTTTACCAACCGAACCAAATCTCCAGGACCCACTTCCTATTAATGGCTTCACAAGAGTTGATTAGTGCTCTCTATTTTGCCAAAAATAGTAATGCCTGCAGCTATGCTCAATTTACAGGTTATACCAGGCAAATTTAGGAGATTGTCTTGTTAAAGTTTTCACTCAGGCAGAACAAAGAAACTTAGAAATGAAAACATAGGTTTTCGACTTAATGTAAAAGATCGTGTGCAATCAAGTTATCTTGTTTCATGCATACTCCATATTAGCATTATCATGTCTGTCTTGTTAGCAATTTCTCACAGTGTTTTGCCTTGCCTGGGGCTAGATTAATGTTTGCTAAATATATAAATGAAAACAAATCCATTAGGGATTCATCCTTCTGGGTAAATACAAAGGCCATTGAAAATGGCATAGAGACTTCAATTTATAAATACAGTGAACACAGTAAAAACAGTCACCTGGCATTATGACAAATAAGAAAACTAAGGGGCAGTGTTCATTTGTTTGCTATCAGAAATGGGCATTTTGAGGCTTGAGAAGGTAGAAAATATCTGTGCATATTCTTGGTACAATGCATTTTAAAAATGTTTGCTATAACTTATTTCTGATTGGCATTCTTCCAGGTATCCAATTTTTAAGATACATTTTTAAAAAACAAATGTTCAGACTTGTTTTCTCTCCATTAGATATTTAGCACAGATTCTGTTGAGTCCCATTTCAAAACATATCTAGAGTCATGATGCTAAATACTCTGCTGCTGCTCTAATTCAAAGGAACCCTTTCCATACTCTTGTATGGACACTCTTACATGGAAACTCCAAGTTCACTGTAATATAGTACCATTACATGTTTGCAGTCCAGTGCATTAACAGCCTACAGGAACAAGAATATAACACTGTAAACCAGTTCAGATTATTCCAGTAGCTTCTTACCACACTGTAGTTAAAACACATATTTTCACCTACCATCACAGGCCTTCCTGCTCTGATATTTGCTGTCTCTTAAATTTTCCCTCTACTCACCACTTGCAAAATGTGATCTACACTGACCACTATCACATGCTCAAATAATCGAAGAATGCTCTCACCTGCCACATTTGTTCTCATTCCAGGCAATGCTCAAATCTCTCCTATATGTTTGGAGATGGTGTTCTCATTAGTGTTGAAGGCAGTTCTCTCCTTCATCTTCCACGAATCTTTATTGTGTCCACCTATTTCCACTAGGAAGTTATTGTTTCTAGGGCTGAGATTCTTGTCTAATTGTGATGGCCTTGTACTCCACACCTACTACCAATTTCTGTCTTAGGTTTACAATTGCTGTGATAAAACAACATGAGTAAAAGTGAATTGGGAGAAAACAGTTTATTTGGCTTACCTTTCCATATTACTGTTCATCACTTGAGGAAGTCAAGACATGCAGTCAAACAACCAAGAACCTGGAAGCAGGAGCCGATACAGAGTTCACATAAGAGTGATACTTATTGGCTCTGCTCTCATTGCTTGCTTAGCCTGCTATATTATAAAACCTAGGACAACCAGCCTAGGGATGGTACCACAAACAAAGAGATAGGCTCTCTTACACCAATCACTAATTAAGAAAATATCTTACAGGTTTACCTATAGCACAAATTTATCATTCTCAAATGACTCTAGCCTGAATCAAGTTGACACAAAACTAAACAACACACTACTGTTCTTACTGAAGAATATAGAAAAACCTAGAATACTACTTTGTGTATAGTTATAGTCTCAGTTGGCTGTGTTGAAGAATGACAACAACTCTGTACAGGATAAACATGCTTAATGTCTTAGCTTGATTTCTGTAACAAGTATCATAGTAAGTTAAACAAGAAATATGTTCTGAAACCCAGAAATGTCTCTATCAAAATATAGGTAGATTTCTGTTTTTAAACATAAGTAGCTTCATCATTTAGAAGAGAAAGATCACACTCATCAATTAATCTTCTTTAATGAATTCCCATTCCATCAAATGAATGGGAATCCCATATCTACATTTGATTGATTCCCAAACAATTTAATGCCAAATATCATCCATCAAAGACCTGAATTTTAACAAACAAATGTGAAGAGGGAATACAAACATCCAATTCATAGATAGCAGGGTTATTTTGTTTTAGTGTGTGTGTGTGTGTGTGTGTGTGTGTGTGTGTGTGTAATTTTAGGCATTAAAAACTATCTTTAAATGCATAAGGCCACATTTGTCAACACTTGTTAGTTGACAATGCAGTCTTGAGCTCTTTGTCTAACAGGCTTATAAGAGACACAAAATATGGTTCCTATTTTGTTGGTTGTAATTGATTAGCAAACAAACCTGGCTTGTATTGATCAACACAAAACTGTAACTCTTTATGACCTCATGGCATTGTTAACAAATATGAATATGAATAAAAATCACCTAGAGAGACCATGAAAAAATGATTGTAGAACCTGCTTACTCTGATATTGCTGTTCAGAGTCAGATGAGAAAATGCTACGCTCCAAGTTCCTATTATGTTCTTGTTGCTATAGGAACTCTGCACTATTCTCTCACTGAAACTTATCTCAATCCTCGTTTCACATTCTATCAGCTGATTTATTTTTACTTACAAATAAAAAGATGTACACAGAAACACAGAAATCCATAGATTCATATTTAGTTAGTGCAGGATACGGCAAGGTCATTTTAATAATTTTATATATTCACTGAATAATGTTTCCAGAGTTCACATTTTTATATTACGTCAATAGATCTTAGAAAGACTATTTAAATTAGGAAGTACTTTTTCAATGAACCAATGCATCATATGGAACGATTAATCTTGCTTTCTTCTAGTGTAAATTTTAGACTTTGAGGAAGTCAGGCATGATAGCACATTTCTATTATCAAATTCATGTGATCTGTAGTCACCCCTTACAGGCAATACTCTGGGAACACCAGTGAAATATTATCTAAAGTAAGGTAGACACTGAATACTTGATATCAGAAGAACCTACTAATACTGTAAGTGGCAGCACTCTCTGGGTTAGGGTTCTGAACAAGAGGAAAGTGTGCTGTTTGGAAACACTCTGTGTAACATGGTCCTTAATGTGGATACATGCCACTAGCTGCTTTAAGCCTCTGCTGATGGCTGATGGAACTTCTCCATAATGATGAGTTGTAACCTCAATCTGTTAACCAAATTTAACCTACCCTCCCCTAAATTGCTTTAATCAGCACGTTCTATCATAGCAACTAGAAAAGTAACTAAGATATAATGTAAAGCCATTTCTTTCTAGTCCTATCAATACTCCAACTTTGATAGACAAGACAGGAAAGATATCTGTAGTTAATTCAGGAATATTCATACTGGGATTCAATACCATCTTGAATAATATTATTTCTATTTTTATTTTCCAGAAAAATAATTCTAACACATACTAAGAAGATCACACCAGGATTACACATCTTCTGGATTCTACTTACAATCTCAAACATTTTGTTTCTCAGAATAAAATTACTGCGGATACATCTGGGTCCTACAGAGATTTCAAAGTTAACAGTAAAAGGTTCCCAGCATAAGCTCTGACCTGAAGTCATAGGTGCCTTAGGATCACCCCTTGGAATGAATTTAGGAGACCATTTCTGTATACTACAGAGACTCTGGTAAAGATGAGTCTTCAACATGGCACAGATTGGGCTTACTTCATGTACAGAAAAGTCATGGCTCATATATCACCTCAAACTATCAAAGGAATTTTCCAAACACTGTGTGCAGCATTATAAGTTCCTGGCATATTTTTTTCCATAGGACAAGTTTCCTCATACTGCACTTTGTGATATTTTACTAAATGGGACATTTTATTCCTCATTCTTAAGCCTGATGAATCACAAAATCAGAAAGAGAAAAAAAGATTACTTTTTGGCCTGGAACTTTCTTCCCTAAACATCCTGAAGAAAGAGATAATGTTTTATTCATCTGTTGTTCACATTCACTCTCCCAGTCTAGCACACCATGTGGAGAGAGAGCATAGGCTGAATATTGAATTGAAATGCTTTTCTTTCATTCCTTCTATTTCTACTTTCACAAATACTCTTTTTTTTGTGGTTCCTGTCTTCTCATTAATGATAAACAGAATAAACATGCAAGTCCTGAGCCCGGAAATCATCCAGATACTATAATATAGTTATTCTGTTTCTTTCCTCTTGGCACTGTTTCCTTAAGAATAAAGACAACTGCTTCAGTTGACTGTGTTCATCTTTTATGGAGCCACAGTGCTCAGTACTTCATCACTTGCTCTCAGAGCAGAAGCACTGGAGCTGATGCCAACAGACATTCAGAAGCAATGTATCAAAAAAGGGTTTCAGGGAATGGCAAGGCTTTTGAAATTTTATGTGGTATTTTGTCTAAGTGTATTGAACACATTTCACTTGAAGAGATATCATTATCTGCTTTTCATTTCCTAAAGGGAGAGTGCCTGTAATTGCTGAAAGAATAAAAATTGGGGGCAGATTATGGCTCAGCAGGTAAAGGTGCTGGCCCTCATGCCTTTTAAGATGAATTTCATGTGAGAGACACACATGAGATAAGGATTTGAGAGTGCATATGTAACATTCACAAGAACTCATACATAAACACACACACACACACACACATATACAATGAATGCAATAAAAATAATTTTCAAGCCAATCACTGATATAATTTATGCAGTTTAACATTGTTGATCTTAAAATAAGGTCTCTAAAATTGAATATTACATTGTCGTATCATCTAGGCTAGCAAAAAAGAGCTGATATTGTCCTTGTCAAATAGTCAAAAAAAACTACTTTTCTTCTAATGCAAAGCAAGTTGTCAGAGGTCTAGTACCTATTGCAGAGCTAATGCGATATTTAGCTGTAAATAAAACCTGTGAGTTTTTTATCATCATACATACAGACAGTCATGCATAAACACACACATTAACAAGCTGATTTAAACTGCTACCTTCATATATTATTTAAAGTGGATTTTATATTTTACTATTATACCTGTCAAAATTCATCATGTCGACTTGAGCCTATCAGAGTCATGGACAGTTTCACACAGTTTGTTCATTATGTTAATTAACCATTCAGGTTTCCAGCCACATATAAATTTGATAACCGTGACTTCTTTTTTATTTCTCTATGCTGTGGATTAAAATACTGACAAGTCAATAGCAGTCCATAAGAGACACCACTTCATTTTGCTATTAAGTCCTGCATCTCCAATCATTAGGGATTTATCAGTTAAATGTGCTGTCATGTTATATGATGTCTTTCTTGCCAATGATTTAGACATATTGGATAATGCATTTATGAAATTAGAGTTCTTTTGTCAACAGCATGCAATTTGCTAGCCTTCTCACCTAAGGCAATAAATTTAGTCTGTACTGTACAAAATATATCATTGATAAAATAGTGTGAATAGTACAATATTGTATTTGTATTCAGACACTACATTTTCTCTCTTAAATTTTGGTTGATAACTATCAAACATCATCAATTAAAGACAATTATAGGGAGATCATCAATGCAAAGAAATCTATTAATCCATAGTAATTACATAATTGAAATTATAAATATCAGTTATAAGCTAATCACATCAAAAGTAAAAGGAATGTCTGTTAAATGATCTTTTCAATCAGAAAAATGACAATGAAGTGAATAGATGTATAAGCCTGACTTAAATATTATACTTAAATATTATATTTGACACTTTTATCAGAACCATATGGTGTGTCATTAATAAGTACAATGTTGTATTATCTGCCTCTGGACTCACTCTTTGAGTCTGAAGAGCCTTTCAGGATCTTAAGAGCTTCCTGCTTCCCAATGGAGGTCATCAAGTCAGAAACTAAAGAGACAAATAATGAAACTAGCAGAGGTTATGATTCTAATGGACCTAACAGATATCTATAGAACATTTCACCCAAACACAAAAAATGTACCTTCTTCCCAGCAGCTCTGGAACCATCTCAAAAACTGACCATATAATTAATCACAAAGTAAGCCTCAACAGATACCAGAAGATTGAAATAACTCCTTGCATGTTATCAGATTACCATGGATTAAAGCTGGACTTCAACAACAATGGAAACAACAGAAAGTCTACAAACTCATGGAAACCAAACAAGTCTACTTATTAACAACTATGTCAAGGAAAAAATAAAGAAAGAAATTAAAGACTTTCTACAATTCAATGAAAATGATGGCAAAGCACACCCAAACTTATGGGACACAATGAAAGCACTGCTTAGTTTGTAGCATTAAGTGCATCATAAAAAAATTGGAGAGTTCTCATGCTAACAATTTAAAAGTATACCCGAATGCTCTAGAAAAAAAAACTAAAAGAAGAAAACACATACAAGAGGAGTAGATAGCAGAAAATAATCAAACTCAGAGCTGAAATCAGTCAATTAGAAACAGTGAGAATAGGAGCAGAGACTGTAGGAATGGCTGACCAGTGACCAGCTCAAATTGGGATCCAATCTGTTAGTGGGGATTAATCCATGACACTATTACTGATGCTATGCTGTGCTTTCAGACAGGATCATAGCATTGGTGTCCTCTGATAGGCTCTACCACCAGCTTACTGACATAGATGCAGATTCATTTTTTTATTCCTGTTTTTTTCATTGGTTATTTTACTTATTTACATTTCAATTTTCTTCTGAAATATTTAATGACTTATATTTTAGAGAATGTGAAGCAAAACATCAAATATTGTTGGGGAGAATATATACAAATACTGTCAGACTGTGGCTACTGTGATTATCTGCTTCCATGATGTTTCCTATGTTGTGAATAAGAAAAAAAGTCTATATAAGCACATTTGTATTTTTTCTACATTTTACCTGGACAAAATATAGTTACTACTATACTAAAAATGTAGCTTTCCTTTTCATTTTCTATGCTTTAAAAGTCTCTTAATTTTGTTTTTCAAATTAGCTTGCAAGGAAATGGATTTCCACATGAGATTTTTTCAAACATATTTCATTTTGGTTGATTTTGCTCCCCTCTCCTGTCTTTTCCCTGCCTCTTCCTCTTATTTTGGTTCTCTCCTAGTTTCCGCTCCACAACCCCCCATCCCATTCCCTCCCCTTGCCTCTATGAGAGTGCTCCCCACCCACCAAACTACTCCCCCCTCAGTGCCATAACATTTCCCTACACTGGGTCATCTAGTCTCCAAAGAACCAAGGGGCACCCCTCTCATTGATACCAGATAGGACAATCCTCTGCTACATATGCAGCTGGAGCCATTGGTCCCTCCATGTGTACTCTTTGGTTGGTGGTTTAGTACCTGGGAGCTTTGGGGTTTCTGGTTGGTTGATATTGTTGTTCTTCCTATGGGGTTGCAAACCCCTTCAGCTCCTTCAGTCCTACCCCTTAACTCGTGTCCTTTGGGTTCCCCATGGTCAATCCAATGGTTGGCTGCAAGCCTCCATATCTGTATTAGTCATGTTCTGGCAGAGTCTCTCAGGAGAAAGCTATATCAGGCTCCTGTGTGCAAGCACTTATTGGCACCTGCAATAGTGACTGGATTTGGTGGCTGCTTATGGGATGGATCCCTAGATGGTGCAGTCTCTGGATGGCTTCTCTTTAAGTCTGCTCCACTCTTTGTCCCTACATTTCATATTGACAGGAGCAATTCTGGGTAAAAAATTTTGAGATGGGTGGGTAGCCCCATCCCTCAACAAGAGGCCATGCCTATCCACTGGATATGGTCTCTACAGGTTCTATCTCCTCTTTGCTGGGTATTTCAGCTAATGTGATCCATGTTGGGTCCTGGGAACCTCTTGGATCCCTAGCATCTGGGACTTTCTAATTGCTATCCCCAGTTCCCCATCCTCCACTACTATACATCTCTGTTCAATTTCCTGATCTTCTGTACTTTACTCCCATCTATTCCCACACCTTTTCCTACCCCCTTTTCCCTCCCCATCCTCTCTCCCTCCCAGATGCCTCCCTCCCTCCATCTCCTGAGATTATTTTATTCTCCCTTCTGAGAAGGACTGAAGCAACCACACTTTGTTCTTGGGTTTCATATGGTCTGTGAGTTGCATTGTGAGTATTCTGAGAGATTTTTTTTTTTTTGGCTAATATCCACTTATCAGTGAGTACCTACCACGTGTGTTCTTTTGTGACTGGGTTACCTCACTCAGGGAGATATTTTCTAGTGCCATCCATTTGCCTAAGAATTTCATGAAGTCATTGTTTTTAATAGTTGAGCAGTACTCCATTGTGTAAATGTACCACATCTTCTGTATCCATTCCCTCATTGAGGGACATCTAGGTTGTTTCCAGCTTCTGGCTATTATAAATAAGGCTGCTATGAACATAGTGGAGCATGTGTCCTTGTTATATGTTGGAGCATCTTTTGTGTTTTTGCCCAGGAATGGTACAGCTGGATCCTCAGGTAGAACTATTTCCAATTTTCTGAGGAACAGCCAGAATGATTTCCAGAGTGGTTGTACCAGCTTGCAATCCCACAAGCAATGGAAGAGTGTTTCTCTTTCTCCATACTCTTACCAGAGTTCAAATGGATCAAGGACCTCCACATAAAACTAGATATGCTGAATCTAATAAAAGAGAAAGTGGGAACACACCTTGAACACATTGGTGCAGGGGAAAATTTCCTGAACAGGCCAATGGCTCAGGCTCTAAGGTTAACAATTGACAAATGGGACCTCATAAAATTGCAAAGCTTCTGTAGGGCAAAGGACATTTTCAATAGTACAATGGCAACCAGCATGTCAATTGGGAAAAGATCTTTACCAACCCTACAACCAATAGAGGGCTAATATCCAAAATATACAAAGAACTGAAGAAGTTAGACTCCAGAGAACCAAGTAATCCTATTAAAATATAGGGTACAAAGCTAAACAAATAATTCTCAATTGAGGAATCTCGAATGGCTGAGAAGCACTTAAAGAAATGTTCAACATCCTTAGTTATCAGGGAAATGCAAAGCAAAAAAAGACACTGAGATTTCAACACACACCAGTCTGAATGGGTAATTTCAAAAACTCAGATGCAGATTCTTATACCCAACCACTGGACTGAGTTTGAGGACCCCTTTGGAAGAGTTAAGGGAAGGATTGAAGGAACTGAAGGAGATGACAACCCCATAGGAAGTTCAACATGTAGACTAACCTGGACCTCTGGAGCTTAGCCAACCAAAGAGCATACATGGGCTGGTCCAAGGCTCGGGCACATATGTAGCTGAGGAACGCCTTGTCTTTCCTCAGTGGGAAAGGATACACCTAATCTTGTAGAGATTTGATGCCTCAGAGTAGGGGGGTCCCTGGAGATGCCACTCTCTCAGAAGTAAAGGAGAGGCATAGCAAAATTAATCTTAATTTTTAATATACTATATAGAGAAAATAGGGGCAAGAGATGCTGTTGAACACACAGTGGGATGTAGATTGGGTAGAAATCATGAGACAGTTGCATCCTGGGAGAAAATCATTGTTCGTTTAGAGTACCATCTGGGAGCATAGTTAATGGCGGTGAACAGCCATGTTTACTTAATGCCCCCTCGCTATTGTGATGCCCATTTTGTGAAGAAGAGAGGCTCAATACTGATTTCTTCTCCTTTCTTCCAATATTTGTATAAAAAGAGGAGAGCAAATGAAAACTTAATTTTCTTAACCTTTAATAGAATTATGGAATTTTAGGTAGAGAATTACAAACTCTTAAAGTCCACGAGATGATTTTAAGATGAAAAATGAAATTATGAGAAAGAAAATGTTAGTTTTTATCATTTTGTCTGGAATATCTTTTCAGTTCTGGCTCTTAAATCATAAACAACACAAACTACTTGTCTCACGTTAGAGACAGAAACATTAGATCCTCACAAAATTTTGGATCTTTGTAAATTAGAAAAGGAGCCTTCCAAGCACAATTCTAATTCCATGTAGCTAAACTATAATTTTAATTAAAAAATAATCTGAACAAAAGATGTGTGGGGTTCGAATGGTCTGTGATTTTACCAAACAAAAATGGCCTTGAAATTGGCTTAATTATAATATATGAATATCCATGTGTGCACATAAGAATCTTGTTTGGTCATGCCACATTCTATCATCTCTGATTTTTTTATTGTTATTTTATTATTTTACCAATATGTGTACCACCATTGAACTCCTAGAGTTACTACACATGCTCCTGTTGGTTGTGGTTCATAGGCATCATAACTATGTAGGACTATTGGTTACTTCCCTTTTTTGGTAGCTTGCATGGCAACTTCTGGTACCAGGAAAGCCAGTCTTTTTAAAAATTCACATGAAGTTATGAAGAAAAGGGGCGGAGGAGAATGGGAAGGAATTGGAGGTGGGGAAAGGGGAATGGATTAGATAAAACACACATATGCTCAGCATTTTATGCAATGAACAATGACAAAAGTACAGATCAAGAAAAATTTCCTGACCAACATCTACTAATCTTTAATTAAATCCCATTATGATTAAAATATAATTAAAATTGAAGAAACCATTTACTTTCATCATGACTTCTTTTAAAGCAAAATGGTGTCTATTAAAATATAATTATTTGGAATATGCTTTTAGATATACTTATATTTATACTGTCAGTTTGTACCTTCTATTTCTGATACAGTGTCAGTTTTAAATGCAACTTATCTTGTTTCTATATGCCAGGCACCAGAATTCAAATACCAGGAAATTATCCAGATAGAAGTAACTAAAATTTCAAGCTATAAACAATACTGTACTATACTATTTAATAAACTTAGAACTGTTTCTAATTTCAAAATATGGAACTTCATATTTTTCAGTACATTTCAGTGCAAAATTAGTCTTTCTATTAAAGATCATATCATGGAATTTTACCAACTAGAGAATCAGATGAGGAGAGATTATCTAACTTTAAACTTTTAGAGTAAATGTGTTTTCCTTGTTACTAATAAAGTTTCAAACCTCATGTTCTTTGTATTTTAGAGTACACTCCCACACTCAAGATTCATAATTCTGTTGTGAAGAAAGTGTTCCAAAGAGACCCACATTTCTAATTAAAATTAAAGTCTTTCATGCAAATATTCAGTCAAAACTGTACCTCTTTGTTTTGCTTTGAGACTTTGGATTTATTCATTCAACATCCCAGGTTTCACAGAGTCCTATACTGTGAGCTAATTGAACAAATAAGCAATGATAGAAAAGAGCTTGATGTTTTAAAATATATATACTGAAAATTAAGTGTTTTATTTGCAAAGAATTTTTAAAATGTTGCCACTACATGAATGCTTTGGTATTTTGACTTGTTTGATATTGATGAAACTGATTAATTTTGATATAATGTACAAATGTTCTTTCCCACTTGATAGTGCTAAAAAGAATAACTATAGTTCAAAGTTATTTTAATCATATGTTTTGAAAAAAATTAAGATATTCTATTTAGCATTGTTCCCCTACCCTCACCCCCAAGGATTACTTTGGTTATCTAGAGCCTTCTATTCCATATGAATTTTATGGGTTTTTTTTTTTCTTAATATGGTAAAGAATGCCAGGGGCATCTTCATTGGGATTGCAATAAATCTGTAAATGCTTTTGTCGGGATGGTAATTTTCATAGCATTGATTCTATCATTGGTAACTTGGGAGATCTTTCCATCTTCTATCATGTTCATTTGTATCTTTCTTGACAAGCACTATTGTTACATTTAGGAGCTTAGTATAACTGTCTTCTGAGAGACTTTTTCCACCAGCTGACCTACAGCCAAACATTAGGCTGAGCTCAGACAATCTTAGGAAAGTGTCAGGGGGAAGGATTGTGGCAGCTGGAGGGGTCAAGCACACTATAAAATACTGATAAGAGCCAAATAATCTGGGTCCATAGGACCTCATAGAAACTGAACCACCAATCAAAGAACACGCATAGACTGGACCTAAGCCCCCTATAGATATGCGGCAGGTGTGCAGCTTGGTCATCAAGTGGGTTCCCCAACAACTGGAGGAGGGGCTGTCTCTGAATTCAACTCTGCTGCCCACCTTTGGATCACTTTTCCCTAGCTGGGCTGCCTTGTCTGGCCAAGGTGGGAGAGGATGCACTTAGCCCTGATGAGGCTTGATGTGCCAGGGTGGGTTGGCACCGAGGTGGGGACCTCTCCTTCTCTGAGGAGAAGGTGAGAGAGAATGGGAGAAGGGTGGTAAGAAAGTAGGACTGGGAGGAGAGGAGGGAGGTGGGCTATGATCAGGATGTAGAGTGAATAAATAAATAAATTAACAGGAAAAATAAAAACTTGTTTAGAGGCTGGAGAGATGGGTTTGCAGTTAACAGCACATATTGCTCTGACAAAGAGCCCACATCCAGTTTCCAACATCTAATTCTAAGGGGTTTTGATGCCCTCTTCTGATTGTTGCAGACAGCAAGTATACTTGTGGTACACACAGACATGCAGGCAAAACAATCATACAAAATAAAATGAATGAGTCTAGTAATTTTTCAAATGCTTGATACTTTCAGATGCTCATTGCAATGATTTTTCTGTTGTCTTTTCCACCACAAATCACCCCGTGTGTGTTAGCCCAACAGCTCTGTTTGAAGTTGTTTCTTTCATGCTTTGATTCTTATGTAATCATATAACCAAGGCATGCTGTGGGTAAATTGAAAACATTATTTAAAGTTTTGACAATATACATTGATAAGAAAAAATATGCATGTAAAATACATCATGGTTCTAGTCTATCAAAAGTTGCATTTTGCAGCCAGGCAGTGGTGGTGCACGCCTTTAATCCCAGCACTCGGGAGGCAGAGGCAGTGGATCTCTGAGTTTGAGGTCATCCTGGTCTACAGAATAAGTTCCAGGACAGAGCAACCCTGTCTCAAAAAACAAACAAACAAAAAAAACCCAACCAAACCAACAAAAAAAGTTGCATTTTGACAAAACCTCTGAATTCAAAAATTTCATATCAAAATCAGTTATTTTTAATTTTCTAATGACATTAGTGAAAATGGAGTAGTAAATAAAGATGATATGTCTATAACTTAAGAGCAATCAGTGATTCCTCTCCTTCATGGAAATGTTCTGCAGCTTGTGTGGAATAATCCCCTAATAAAGTTGATTTTTTTTTAATAGCATAAGGGTTGTTGCAAAATTATGCCTTTTCTTTAATCAGAGCTGCATATTTTGTGCTGATGCAACTTCTTCAGCAGATCTTGATAAACAACTTATCATTCAGAGTAAGTGAGGGCTCTATATTAAAATTACAAAATTTTCCCAGAAGTAGAACTTTGCAATTTGCAGAAGGTTAACGTTGATTAGGTACAAAATGTTGTTCTTGGTGATGCTATTTTCGTTGCTTGTCCAAAACTTCAGCTCTCTTTCAGATCACAGCCTGAGATTGTTAGTCCCTGTTGAGCATATTGTCCACTGAACACATTCCAGCCACTTACTGAGTAGTTACTTTGCTTAAAAACAATATAGCAAATGACTTGTTATCAAATGCCTTGATTGTTTCTTATTTCTTTTTCTCTCAATACTAGATTATTCTTATATCGATTGAATATGTAATCACAACCATTCATTCAGGAGAATGCCTTCAGACTGAAAAAGGGCCAATTTAAAGGAAGGCTCATTTTGACATTTAAACCTCAAGAACAAAATAAGTCTGCCAATAATATTGCATTAGAGGCATGCTTTTGAAAAGGGAATTTTGATTTGCTAAAAAAAAAAAATACAAATCTGTATTTTTCATTTTATCTTTGTTGTATATTATTTTAAATATTTATTCTTATAAATGGTCTGAATGTTATATTATTAAACCAAATCCATTTGTGCTTCTGGTGTACAAGAAATATTCTGAATCCTGGAGTCCTCTGGAAAAATTATTAGTGATTGTTTTTAAAACAATTGTTCTTCCAAGTTTTCAGCAAATCACAATATTCTTGCCAATTCCATGCATGTCCGGCAGTGTGAAAAATGTTATAATAAACTATTAAAATTAATATTGCTAATATTAGACTCAAGTCCATAAAGTATACTTTCAACTTTAAATACATACATGGCCGGGCCGTAGTGGCACATGCCTTTAATGCCAGCACTTGGGAGGCAGAGGCAGGGGAATTTCTGAGTTTGAGGCCAATCTGGTCTACAGAGTGATTTCCAGGACAGCCAGGGATACACAGAGAAACCCTGTCTCGAAAATCCAAAAAAAAATACTTATATGTATGTATAATACATGTATATGTTTACATACACACACACACACACACACACATTTGTGTATGAATGATACTTGTATGATTCCAGCTGTCACATAAGAAGTATCTTTACAGAAAAGAACAAAAGCAACATTTAAAATATTATTTAAAATGAGAGGAAATATTACTTTTAAGTAAATACTAGAACATAGAACAATCTCTTATGAATGATTTCTCTAATTAAAAATACTTCACAATATAATTTGCAGTAAGGATTATATTATTCTTTTAACATAAAATTTCTTGAAAGATGATTATAGCATTTTATTATTTTATACTCACAAGAAAGAAATTGCATATTTAGGGAATTTTCCATAATTTGATGTACACATATAGTTCAAATAATAATTACTTTCTAATTTCCCTAAATATCTATATTTCTTCTTACACTATATTTTACATTAATTTATTATGTGTTGTAAAGTGAACTAAAAAATGTTCAGGAAATGTACTCTGATTAGGAACAGTTTCTCCTAACAGTCACACCTCTAAGCTTTTCTTTACTGCACATTTGACAGATTTATTTCCTGATGTATATCTAGCACTACACCACAGGAAAAATTGATAAATTAAGACCTTGGAAATCTACTCAGCACCTTGTAGATCAAAACCTCATCTACCAGCAAGGTGGTTAATCTGGTAAATCTATTCCACATAGCATATTCACCTTGCGGTCCATTTCCATTCTTTGAGAGTAACTCATAATCACTAGAGACTCTATGCTCTGCTTTGAACCCATATCATAAATTGTAGAAGCAAGAAATGAACATTTTTCTGAAACTTTATATCTGATAAATTTCAAAATGTGCTTCAGACTTGTCATTTCCACCATAGGTAGTTTCTCTGTATCTTACTTTAATAGAATTATAAAAAAATTGATCAAAATTGAGTATATCAAAGTCCAACACTTTTTACAAACTATTCATTGTACTAAAAGTCCATGTCTCTAATTTTAACTGTGGAAAATATTTTACAGAGAATTGATACCTATTCAATTTTTTAGCTTAAACTAATTTCTCCTTTTTATCTGTTAACAATTATATTTTCTTAGATGATTTTTTAATTAAAGTCCTTTTAAAATAAATTAATGACTGTATTATTTAGTTTTCTGTAATTAAAGGAAAGCATTTATCCAGATATCTAAACTGGTCCATCCATTTGAGAGGAATACATCTACTTACTTGAGAAACTTAGGTCTGCATGAAAAATAAAACTTGAAAAATGTACAAGGCTGAAATTCAATCTTCTCTTAATTTAAAATAACTAAACTTCATGTTACATCTTTTATCTACACCAGAAATTTCAATTTAACCACCTATCTATAAAATTGAATAGAGGAGAATTTTTTGCAGTTTATGATTATAAGTTCCTAATAAATTAAAAGATGTATAAGAAAGGCAGAGAATCTGTCTGAATCATGAAAACGAATAACTAAATAAGAAACTTTTGGAACCTTAAATTAGCAAGCATGTGTATGGATCAGGCATTTGGACATTGATCTGGATGTTTTTAATCTCAATGTGAAACATATCTCACATTCAAAGCGTCAGTTGGTGCTGTAGTTAACAAGAAGCTTAATTGTGAAGGTTTGTATGTAAATTCTCCCCCAAAGAAACATATGTGTTAAAGGCTTGACCTCTGCTCAGGGGCTATGCAGATATGACCAAATCAGATTAGACTTAATTCGGCAATAGAAAATTCCTCTGATGGATCATAGTAAATAAGCTGTGAGAAAATGAGATTTACTGGGAGAAGTGACTCATTTGAAGTAACTTTGAAGAGAATATTTTGCCCCTGAACCCTTATTTTCTTCCTCTCAGCTTTCTAGATGACAGGAAGTGATGAGGTTTGACTCATCATGCCTTCCTGTCAGTTACATGCTGCCTTACCATAGGCTTATAGTAACGAGGTCAGTAAACCATGAACAGAAACCTCTGAAACCATCTCAAATTAATTGTTCCTGCTTTAAACCATTTTTATCAAATACAAATTTTTAGAGTAATTCAAAGCTAATACACGTGCAAATATTTGAAACAACTGCCTGGATAATGGTTACATGCATATTGGAATATTTCAGGTCTCCACCAGCCACTGCCTAGGGATTTGTTCTCACTGCCCAGGTGGACATGTACAGCTGACAGAGGAGAGTTATTGTATATGGAGCAAGTCAGGACATGAGGGACAGCATGATGGGATTTAAAATAAAGCGTGTGTGTCTCGTTTCAATTACTTTACTACAGAAAGTATCACCCTATTAACATTGTTCTATATGATTTTAAAGTTAAGATTAACAGATTTATTTACTAAAAGACATTTAAGATTTAGGTCATATACCACAGAAGTCATCAAGACTGGTGGTCGGGGGATCATAAGTGAGACTATGGAATAGACAAACGCAAAGGTAAAGGCTGACCAATAAGCAAGTGTTACAAAGGGCAAATCTATCCATGATTTAAGGTTGTTGGGATTACTGGTGAGTGTTTTGGATTTATATAGACACTTCTACAGTAACATTTTAGCTACTTTTCATTATCCAACAAAGAAAATGCCATGTATTAAGGCAGTCAAATTGTATGCTGCTAACTGTTGATTGTGAAAATTAGTTATTTTGTACTAATGTGAAATATAGAAGAATTAGTTGATTTTTCCCCAAATCTGGTACTAATCATTCAGTGCTTTGTATAATACTCTTAGATCCCAGCCTCCTCCACTGCTTTCTTATATATTTGCTTCTGTTCAGGCAATGAAAACAAGGGCATTTTCCCTATATCTTTATATTTGAAATACAGCTGGTGGAATTAGATTTTCTTGTGAAATAAATTTAATCATACTTAGTTCTTATATGTTACCTAGATAAAATAAAATATGGGTGAGGACTGATGTCAGTCACCTGTTTTACAGTTTCAAAAAAAATCTATGGCAGCATTTAGATCCACGCACACTCGCATGCTATATATTTTCTGTGGGTTCCTATGTGCACTGTCTTGTTGTCTGGAAAACACTTGTTCCTTGATGTTGTCAACCAACTCTGGCTTTTATAACTTCTCTAACCTATCTGCCACAAAGATGCCTTAGCACTGTATCCAGTACATGTAATATGATAGCTTAGGGCTAAGTGTTCCGCCATCTTTTATTCTCTGTGTACTAACCAATGGTCTCTGCGTTAATTGCCATCGACTGCATGACAAAGCTTCTCTGATGAGGGATGAGAGATACTCTTATAGATCTTATAAGTCATTAGGAGTCATTTTAATATTACCTTCATCCTTAGGGCATAGGGCCTATCAAGACATATCTTCTTGGCCCTTTAATAGTGCAGGGTGTGTGTTCCATCTCATAGAGCAAGCTTAGCTGCAATCAGAAAGCAGTTGGTTACTCACATTCTTACACTATTGCACCAGTGGACAAGACTTGTCAGAGTAGTGGTTTTAGATGTTGTCTTAAGGGTTCACAGCTGGGTGGGAGTAAAGGTTATTTCTTTCTTTTGCATCAAGTATAGTACCTTCCATGAACACTAGTCAGTAAGAATGAAGCTTCCCAGTGAGTATCAGTTTGATTTCTCCATGTACAATTGTAATGAATAGCCAAATACCATTCTCCACAGAAATAAAAAAATAAGTTGATGTTTATATGGAAGCACACACAGAGACAGACGGATGGAGAGAGAGAGAGAGAGAGAGAGAGAGAGAGAGAGAGAGAGAGAGGAGTAAAAAGGATAATGCTGAAAATATTACCATACTCAATTTAAATTTATATACAGAGGGAGAGTAGCAAAGGTAGCATTGCGTTTGCATAAGTAGACACTGAGATCAGTAGAATGCAATAGGAGGAGCAGATATAATCCTACACAATTATAGTTTGCTTAGCTTTACTAGCAGTCGTCATCAGAGTCAAGCCTTCTTGGCAGGGGTCCCCTATCCTTTCTATCTCTCCATCCATATTTCCTGTTCACGCATCCATCATCTACCTGCCTTTCTTCCTTGCTCTGACTTTTTAATTGACACATAGGTTCAGGGGTCTACTTCCTTTAAGCACAAGCTATCCCCGAGCTCTGAAGTTTGGAAAAAACTTCAAAACATTTATTTAAAAACTAGCATTAATTCAGAACAAAGGCAAGAGATACTGCTAACCTCAGCACGTGGTGAATAATCCCTGAGAGGTCACTATTGTTTCTTTACTTTGTTTCAAAAGGAAGGAAACTGAGAAATTTGAAAAAAAATGCAGATCTTTTAGGTTTTATGTGCCTGTTTGATTAAATGTTGTTGAAGAAAATGGAAGGTCTTGAAATTCACACTGCCTCTAAATCCATTTCCTTTCCGATGAAATCCTGTAATTTTCCATGTAATTGCTTGGAGTTAAACTGCATTTGTAAAACATATGACTTGGAAGAAGATTAGGTTTTATTTTTGTGTGATCAGTTCCACCCTGTCATAAGAATATAGACTCAGAAAAGTAGTCATTTCAAATGGCACCGTAGTTGCATAAAATAATCAACACTGCATATTATTCACACCAGAACTTCAAGGCAAATTATTTTTTAATTTCATAATGTACTTTATTTTGAGTCTCCAGGTGCACCTTTGCAATTTACCGTTTTTTTTTTTTTGAGACAGGGTTTCTCTGTGTAGCCCTGGCTGTCCTGGAACTCACTCTATAGACCAGGCTGGCCTCGAACTCAGAAATCCGCCTGCCTCTGCCTCCTGAGGGCTGGGATTAAATGTGAGCGCCACCACTGCCCATCGCAATTTACCATTCTTATACACATAGCTTTTCTACATACAAAACTTGGATTTAAAGGTATGTGGCTCCCCCATACCTCAGGCTACATGGAACATAAAGCCACCTTCTAATTAGGTAATTATTGAAAACATTCAGAAAGAAGGGAGGTGCACTGAACAGTAAACCACTAAGAATTCTCATTTATCTCTTTATCTCCACAACTCAATTTTCAAATTCTGTATTTTACCTTTAGTACAGAAAACTATCAATCCATGTTTATATAAGTGCCAAAGTGTGCTTGAGGGGATGGAGGGGGGAGAGAGAGAGAGAGAGAGAGAGAGAGAGAGAGGGAGAGAGTGAGAAATATTAATAAAGAGATGGTTCGGCACGTTCCTGAGTCTGGCCAGGAACTAGTGGTCCACAGCAGATTCCCCCACCCACCCACCCCCCAGGATCTCACTCTCTCAGTCCGCCCACTCTCCAGAGCTGAGTCCCTTGGCAGATCTTTACTGCCAGGCTCACACTGTGACTGCCTGCCCCATGGTCAGCCATCTCAGCACCCAATTACCCAGTAGAATTAAAACTCTTAAGCATACAGTTAACCAATCAGATTTATGTATCAATAAAAACATAATTTACAAGATGCTGATACAATAATTTCAGAGCCAATTGATAATGATAAAAGCTGCCCACCTAGATTAGACAATTTATTCCAAACTTCTAACCTTTATGATAACATAACTATCGGAGGTGCCACACCAGTGCATGTCTGCTGCCATCTTCCTCCCTCTCCTGTCTCCCAAGAGCCTCTCCTGTGCAACTCTTAGCTCCACCTCTCTGTTTTCTGTCCAATCACAGGGCTCCTGTTGCCCTAATGTAATTGGGCAGGGAAAGTCCTGCAACAGAGAAAGAGAGATTGATTGATTGATTGATTGATAATTTATGTATTAGAAAGGAGAGCAATGCCATTCCTAGTCTAAACTATGGTTCATGGTTCCAGACTTTTAGTAAATTGGTTTTGTCTAATATGTTAACATGCAAAGATACACACTCATCTTGGACAAAGCAAATGCACCTGGATAAAAGTTACATAGCACAATAAAGGACCAATTACTTAACATCTTATAAGATGATGAGTTTTAGGATAGCACTTCAAAATTCCCTCTGCGTTCATGAGTTGCTTTTGGATACTGTCCTATCACTGGGACAATATACCCTGAAAAATATCAGCTTAAGGAAGCAAGGGATTATTCTGGCTCAAAGGTCCTTCGAGCATTTGCCCACAACACATTCATAATTGTGAAGCAGAGGACAATGAATAAATATATGCTGTGGATGGTTTCACTGACACAATCCAGGATCTGAGCTGGGAATAATGCTATACACAGTGGGCAGGCCATCCTGTCTTTATTGATGTGACTAAGTCATCAATGTCCAACAGGAATTACCAGAGGCCCACCTAACCATTAAGGGTGTGGCTTCCAAAACTGACTTCTTGGTCATTCTAGAGTTTGTGAAGCTGACAATACCAACTATCACAGATAGAAAATCCATTTATAAATTCTTCAGACTAAATCACAATATACATTTTAAAACACTTTTAATTGAAACTCTGTTCGTGAGGAAGAATTTTAATGCAATCATGAGTCTATTGTAGTTTTAAAAAGAATACAAAACTTTCTTACAGGATTTAATTTATCTGGTTATAAATCAAAATGCTTAATTTTAGTAAATCAAAACACTGGTTATTCATATAATGTTCGGAACTCAAACTCAATTCGTCCAACTATTTCTGAGTTTCACCCATGTCCAACTCCATAAAATGAATTCAGTAGCTTGCATTTACTATTAGTCTGTTTTTGTGCCAAGTTTGAAGTCTTTTCATATTTGGCTGTGTGAATTTGATTGGAAATATACTTCAGTGTGGACAAATTATAAGTATTTTGCTTAAAGCAGACAAGGACAATGTACAGCCTACAAGAACAGGACTAGGAGAAGAACTGGACTAAGGAAGATTAGTCTCCCTTCTTCCAGTTTAGGGCAACAGCAGAAAAGGGCTAGGGCTCTAACCATTCCCCCCAAAGATTGCTGCTTATTTTGGAGTTGGTTGATTAAAGTGCAATTCATATTCTGAGTACCTGGTAAGAATTTCATTCTTCCATTGCCCTTCCAGTCTGCACCTCCACCAGCACCTGTGGCAGATCTGCATGCTTCCTCCACAACCCCACAACCCTGCCTGTCTCCCTGGAGATCTGCCTTAAACAGGAACACAGCTGAGACCCTCACCTCAATACCCATGCCCGTTGGGACCCCCACAGAGCCCAGCAGACTTGGGAGCTGTCCTGTCCTGCTGTAGGCCCATCACTTTTCCTGACTGCAACTCACTCGCACCCATGGCAGATCAGCCTGCCTGCTTCCCCACTCCACACACCTGCCTATCTCCAAGGAGCACTGCTCTAACTAGGGACACAGGAGGCCTGCTCTAACCAGAGACAGCATCACCTGCCTCCCAGGAGGCCTTCTTTAACCCAGGTCCCATAGTTCCACTTGCCTCCAAGAGGGCCTGCTCCAATCTGAAATATCAAGGACAGTTAACACCAGAGATAACTAGATGGCAAAAGGCAAGCCTAAGAATATAAGCCATAGAAGCCAATGAAATTTGGGACCCTCAAAGCCCAGTTTATGTTAGAAGACTTGGAGAGATCAGGAAATCATGGCACAAACCTAAATATAATAAAAGCAATATACAGCAAACCAACAGCCAACCTCAAAATGAACAGAAAGAAACTTGAAACAATCCCAGTAAATTCCTGAAACAAGACAGCTGTGCACCTTCTCCCTATCTATTTAATAGAGTACTGGAAGGTCTAGCTAGAGCAATTAGACAACAAAAGGAGATCAAGTGGCTACAAATAGGAAAAGAAGTTGAAACATAACTATTTGAAGATGATATGATAGTATACATAAGCGAGCCCCAAAATTCTACCAGAGAACTCCTATGGCTGATAAACAACTTCAGCAAAGTGGGTGGATATAAAATTACCTAAAAAATCAGTAGCCTTACATTATACAAATGATAATTGGACTGAGAAAGAAATAAGGGAAACAGCACCCTTCACAATAGCCACAGATAATATAAAATATCTTGGTGTGACTCTAACCAAGCAAGGGAAAGACCTGTATGAAAAGAACTTCAAGTCTCTGAAGACAGAAATGGAGGAAGACCTCAGAAGATGGAAAGAGCTCCCATGCTCATGGATCAGCAGGATTAACACAGTGAAAGTGGGCATCTTACCAAAAGCAATCTACAGATTCAATGCAATCCCCATCAAAATTCTAATAGAATTCTTCACAAACATGGAATTCTCACTTTCATATAGAAAAGCAAAAAAGAATAAAAACAAAAACAAAAACAAAAAAACCAGTATAGCCAAGCAATTCTCAAAAATAAAAGATCTTCTGTGGGAATCACCATCCCTGACATCAAGCTCTGCTACAGAACAATAGTGATAAAAACGACATGGTATTGGTACAAAGACAGACATTTTGATCAATAGAATAAAGTAAAAGACCCAAAAGTAAACCCACACACCTATGGATACTTGATCTTTAACCCAACTCATATAGTAAAAAAGGAAAAGCATCTTCAACAAATGGTGTTGTCTAACTGGATATCTGCTTGTAGATGAATGTAAATTGATTCATATTTATCACCCTGCACAAAGCTCAAGTCTAAGTGGGTCAAGGACCTTAACATAAAACCAGATACACTGAAATTTAGATACACTGAATCTAACACAAGAGAAACTAGGAAATAGCCTCAAACACAGTGGAAACTTTCCTGAACAGAACTTCAATGGCTCAGGATCTAAGATCAACAATTGATAAATGGGACCTCTTGAAGATGAAAAGCTTCTGTAAGGCAAAGGACGCTGTCAATAGAACAAAATGACAGCCTACAAATTGGGCAAAGATCTTCACTAGCCCTATACCTGATAGAGGGCTAATCTTCAACATACATAAAGAACTCAAGAATTTAGACATAAAACAAAAGAAGTAATCCAGTTAAAAAATAGGATACAGAGTAAAACAGAGAATTCTCAACAGAATAATCTCAAATGGCTGAGAAGCACTTAAAGAAAAGTTCAATATCCTTAGTCATTAGGGAAATGCAAATGAATATAAACTTGAGATTCCACCTTATACCAATCAATGGTTAAGATCAAATCTCAAGCGACAGCACATCCTTGTGAGGGGGTGGAGAGAGGGGAACACTCCACCATCGCTGGTGGGATTGCAAACTGGTATAACCACTCTGGAAATCAATCTAACCAGATTGATCCCTTAGATAATTGGAAATATATCTACCCAAAGACCCAGCTGTACCACTCCTGGCCATATATCCAAAGGATGCTCCACACCACAAGGACACATGCTCCACTATGTTCATAGCAGCTTTATCTATAAAACAGGAACATCATGAATTTTGAAGGCAAATCAATGGAACTAGAAAATATCATCCTGAGTGAAGTAATCCAGACCCAAAGGACATGCGTGATATATACTCATTGATATGTGGGTATTAGCTTAAGAGTACAGAATACCCATAATACCAACCCACAGACCCTGAGAAGATAAACAAGGAAAGCCAAAGTGAGGATGCTTCAAACTCTCTTACAAGAGGAAACAGAGTAATCTTCGGAGACAGAGGTAGGGGGGATATGGATGGGAGAGGCAAAAAGGAGGGAAGTAGTGGGGGCAGGATCAGGTATGGGAAAACAGAAGAGAAGCCTAGAGGTCTTGGAGAAAAAATGGATATAGGCAGATGCCAGGGGTGTGTGTGTGTGTGTGTGTGTGTGTGTGTAGAAAACCTCTAGAATGTCCCAAAGACCTGGACTGTGAGAGGCTCCCAGGGCTGAATGTGGGTCACCTTCATTGAAATGCCCAACAATGGAATGGAACCTGAAGAGACCACCTCCTGCAGAACGGCAGGGCCTGCAGTGAAGTGATGGAGACAACAACCTACCTACAAAACTTGTGACCCAAAATTGTTCCTGTTTAAAAGAAATGCAGGCACAGAAATGGAGCAGAGACTGAAAGAATGACTGACCACACTAGTGTCCTGCCCAATTTGGGAACTATCCCATGGGCGGGCACCAATCTGGGACACTATTACTGATGCTATGTTGTGCTTGCAAACAGGATTCTAGCATGGCTGTTCTCTGAGAGGGTCTACCAGCAGCTGACTGATACAAATGCAAGTACTTAGAGCCAACCATTGGTCTGATGCCAGGGACCCCTATGGAAGAGTTAGGGGAAGGATTAAAGGAGCTGAATGGGGTGTCAATCCCATAAGAAGACCAACAGTGTCAACTCACTTGGACCTCTGGGGGACCTGAGAGACTAAGACACTAACCAAAAAAGCATACAAAGGCTGGTCTGAGGCCCCTGACACATACGTAGCAGAGGACTGCCTTGTCTGGCCTCAGTGGGTAAGGTTGCATTCCTAATCCTGTAGAGGTTTGATGCCCCAGGGAAGGAGGATGGGGGGCACTCTATCAGAGGAAAAGGGGAGGGGGAGGGGAAAAACTCTGGGAGGGGCGCTGGTTAGGAGCAAAATGTGGGTTGTAAATAAATAAAATAATTAATTAAAAAACATGTAAATAAGGAATTTCTTTCTTAAAATAAATTTTGACCAGCTTGTCCACACTCCTGGGAGGCTAGTTCCCTCCCAGCACTATTTGGGTATAGAGCCCTGTGGCACAGGCTGAGGTCCCCAGCCACCAACCAAAGAATACACATGGAGGGACCCATGGTGCTGGCCTCATATGTGGCAAAGGAAGGCCTTGTTGGACATCAGTGGGAGGAAAGGCCCTTGGGCCTGAGAGTGTTCAATGCCCCAGTATAGGGGAATGCTAGGGAGGGAAGACAGGAGTGAATGGGTGGGTGGAGGAGCACCCTCATAGAGGCAGGGGGAGGAGGGATGGGATAGGGGGTTCTGAAGGGGAGACCTAGAAGGGGGGAAACATTTGAAATGTAATTAAAGTAAATATCCAATAAAAAATAAAATAAAATAAATTTTGACTTAGTTTTCACAAGCCTTTAAGTTATCAGTCCATCCTTACTAAGATGACTGAAATAGACAGACACCCTATGAAATTTAGTGATTTATAGCATTTTTCAGCTATGAAAAGGTAAAACAGAATCAAACGCCATCTGTCTGTTCAAACATTTTTACTATTTCTGTGTCTCTTGCAATCTACCATACAGCTGGCGTTAAGTATGAATTAAGTTAATTTAAATAAATAATAAGTGAATAAGTTCACTCTCACTTCAACTCACTATTAAATTGACTAACTATTGCCATAGTAGGTTATGTTTAACTATTTTTTTCCTGGTTTTCTAATGATCTAAACAGACACTTTCGATGAAGAAACATAACTCTGAGCTCAGGTAGGTTAAGACATGCCTTATTCCAGAGCCAAATATAAGTGACTATGTGGCCCAGAGACACAGATTTAGGTTGTTCCAAGTTTTATGTTCCAACATGGTAATAACTTCAGCAAATTTTGTGGGAAAAGAACAAAGAAATACATAAATCAAGACACCTTTCAAAGATATTTATATAAGCATTAGGTAGGCAGGTACATCAAAGCAGAGAATTTGACAAATTCTTAGTTCGGTCCTGGTGGAAGTCAGGGAGTCTGTTTCTGTACATCTGTATGTAATTATTACTTACCTAATAGTCACAAGGATGTTAGGTCACATATATTAGTATATATATTAGTTGAGAAGAAATACTCATTTAAGGCATAATGCAAACCTCAATACCTTGTTAAGAATCTCTGGACCTTCAGCATCATTGAAATTCTAATCAGTCAGTGATGTACTTTGTAAGTACATTCCTTTCAGGAATCTTCATTCACAGTGTGGAGCCATATTCACATCAGTCCTCTGGTGGAGCCAGTTGTTCTTTCTCATAGGCAGTAAACACCATCTGAGTCTTAGTCTTCTGCTCATTCAGTGTGAATCCAATATATTGAGGTTGCTTTTTCCTGGTGCTCTAGCAATCACTCCCACAGACCTTATGACTACAGCTATCCAAGCCCTGAAAAATCAACTACATGATTGGTGAATCATACCACTTGGGAGACAGTAATGAGTTCACAATTACTGAAGATTCATGAGATTATTCATATAGATGAAACTTTTCAAATTCAATCAGCATCTCTCTCTCTCTCTCTCTCTCTCTCTCTCTCTCTCTCTCTCTCCATAACACACACACACACACTACACATATATGCATTAAGAATAAAAATCACTTATAAAATTGATAGAGCTGTTTTTATTCTATTTGACAAATTTCAAGTTCATATAATGTATAGGTTTTTGAAGCTGTGATAGATTTGTGTTCTACTTATTCTGCCACAAATACTTCTCATTAATGGTCTGCTGGAAATTTCCCTTGGCCTTTACAAAATCTGAGCATTAAGAAATAGAAAAAACGTGGGAGCAGTGGGCAAACCACATAAGTAGAGTGCAATTTAACAGTGTGAGTCCAGCTTTTATGTTCTTAGGAAGCTAGAACTGATTTCAGTAATTACCCCAATTTTCCAGGATCCCTGGTTTGTGGGCTATTTCTATTTGTAACTGGCCTTTCTTTGGTATTCTTGAAACACTAGTTTAAAATGTCAATAATTTGACCCCTACCTCAAGATGACGTTGCCTAGATACAGAAGTTTGCTTCCTTAGATGTTATGTATTCCTCTAGAAGATTCTGTTTCATGTTTAGAAATTAAAACAAGAAGCTGAGTTTCATCTTGACTAAAAATATTCTTTTTGGAAGGGGGAGTAAAGTGCACATCATCCAAATTTAATCCTTTATTTGATCAAAATTATTAAACAAAAGCAACTTGAAGCCAGAAACTGATAATGGCTCACTTCAGATAAGTGATTTTGCCGAACAAAGTACTTCAGATCCACTGCTTCATTCATCAACTCCTCCACAGACCTTCTGCTCCCCTCCTGTACAAGGACATCCCACTCTTCAGAGCTTCACTGTCTTTGCTCTCCATTGGGTCTATTCCAGTTCAGTGCTCACAGTATTGTTCATTCTTTAAGTGCAGCTTAGCTCTAGCCAGGTTTACACTTGCTACCCACTGTGTTTTACCGTCTCCTTTTTGTTTTCTGATGTGAGGTTTTGTTGTTGTTGTTGTTGTTGTTTCCAATTTTAAGCTCTAAATCCCTTTGCAATAAAGTCTAAGTGGTTTGAATCACAGCATGTATTTTTGCTTATATATGGTGAAGCCAACATATCAGTAGGAATTTGCCATTATAAAGCAATTTGTTCTACAAATGGGCTTCCAGAGAAGAAGGCACAGTGCCATGAGGTCATATAATAAGCCACAAAAACAGAAGCAATGCAGGGAATGAGAAAAGAGGAAGTGAACTGTGAGCTAAGTTTTAATATGGAAGTGGAAGATAAAAGTATCTTTACCATTGGTGCTTCTGGGGATTAATAGTTGTCCCTATTTTCTGTACTTGTCCTTAAGGTAATTGGGACAAGGGAATAATGGCACATATTATGGAAGCCCAAAGGGGAGGTAGTTGCAAATATGGCCTCTGAATTGCTTCATCTTCATACAAATATCATGCTCTTAGGGGAGTTTCATGCTACCCCTGGAAATTAGCTAACTATGAGGATTATTCATTGAGGTCCTAAGATATCAAGGCATGAGAAAATAAAATATGTGTTTAATACATAATAATTCTGTTTTAATACTTTGTGGTGTTATGGAGCGTCACAAATAAACAACACACCTGCAACAATAAAGTTAACTGCCTATGAAGGAATAATTCTCTGCATATCACTTTTGCTAGTAGATTGAGATAGTTACCAGGAATGTTAACTTGGACAAATACCTCTATAAAATCACGGAAACTCCTACTATATCTTTCTTATGTTAATTCCCCCAGCCAAAACCACAAAGAATACACATGTGGGTGAACAAATGGCTTGTTTCTCACCCTAGTGAGGGTTCTCTGAGAAACTGTGCGTTGTCACAGTAAGAGAGTATTAAAGAAAATTAATGACTGGAGTGGGGTTCACTTGGTCAATTACTTCTGGAAAGCACCCCCAAATCTGGAAGCTTGTATGAGCTTGGTGCTGTTGTAAAATGGCATCAGTGTTACAACTCTGTATGTCCATGACCTTTATCTGTAGAGCAAGAGGTGGAGTATTGGAGAACGGAAAGCAGTGGCCACAAACATTCCTTGTATAAGGGAGGTGTTTCATGTGTGCTTCCATGACTTGAATTACAGACTTGAATTACACAAATATTTTTCTGTGTATAACCATAATTACAAAACAGTCCTACATTTTCAGTGGTCCATAGTTGTCACAGAGGCTCATTTGCTGTGAATCTTATGCTTAAGCAGCTCTGAAGCTTCTGTAAGTGTGTGACACAGACATCTATCCAACCCAGATAAGGAATCAACAATACACAAGGAATGAGGCCATTCTAAGATAGTTAGACAAGTGTTTCTCAGTCTTCTTAATGTTGTTACCCTTTAATAAAGTTCCTTGTGTTGTTTACGTTGGGGTAACAACCAACCATGAAATTATTTTTATTGCTACTTTATAACTGTAATTTTGATACCGTTGTAAATTGTAATGAAAATATCTGCTATGCAGATTATTTAATATGCCATCCCTGTGAAAGGGTTGTTTGATACTCAACGGTTTTGCAATCCACAGGTTGAGAACCAATGGCTTAGCAAATCAGTGAGTTTAATGGGCATGCCTATTCGGTATCGGGGAGAACTTACTTATGGCTAATGAATGACTCAAAGGCAGCTATATTATAAAAAACTATACTCAATCGTGGGTGGCAACACATCAAAGCTGTATCTCTGAAGCTTTCTCCACACATTTTGGGAAGCTCAACTGTTTTGAATGCCCTCCCAAGAAATTATTTAGTGCCTTTTTAACTGTGAGGAAGGATTCCTGTCCTTCAGTGGTTACATTATTGCTCTAAATCTTATGATCCAGGAGGAAATGTGTCCGATGAGAATATGTAACTGCACAGCTACAGGAGGGGCAGGCCAGCTCTTGGACTTGCAGGTGCTGGCAGATGTTTCTATGTGACTAGATTATTTGAAGCACTAAACTTATTTGCACATAAGATACACAATTAATTCTTACAGGTGATGGATACTGATATTCACACAATCAGCATAAAAATGGCATTATAGAGTTTTATAACTTGTTTGAGTGTAAAAAATAAATGGTTGTTGAATATTCAGCCAAAAATGAAAGAACTACATCATCCTTAACCTTGAGACTTAGGGGATAATGTAGAATAAAGAGTGGAAAAATATAAAAATTGAATCATGGGGAAAATTGCTTTTACATGCTGCTTTTAAGATTAAGACATGACCTTTGCACCCTTGACCTCACTGCAGCTGTGACTATCTGCACAAGAACATACCAGTCAGCATTTAATCACAGATAGGGAAGGGGGTTAATGAAGTGCTGCTCTAGATGAGGAGCTATTGACAGTCAATTACTGCTGGGGCATTGGTGGGGCTATCCTTGATTCTAAATGTGGCCACTGGTAAGTTTTCTATGTTCAGTGTCAGGCCCCATACCTATGAGCACAGGGATAGCACTAACTAGACTCAAATGGATTATCAAATAATATGGATATTGGGTATATGCGATGTATGTGTGAGTATGAGGAGGTAGTAAAGGGAAGATACAACATATATTGTATACATAAACAGAATTGTCAAAGAGTAGACAAAATACTAAGACCTAAGTATTGTAAGAAGTACTGAAACCTTCTTCTTAGGAAAAATGTTGAGCTTTGTGCTTATGTCTGACCACAAAAACATTGTCATCAGATTATTTTATTCATATGGTTCAAACTCTGATATTTACTCAGGTAAAAACAGCACCAACAAAAAGCAGAAAACTGAGTAAGCGGTGACTGTGGACATTAGTTTCCTTTTCCCACTCAGACATGCCATGAAAAAAATCACAAGTCTTGGTTTGTTATTACAAATCAACTCTAATAGAGAACTTGAGATAATAGATAATGCACATATATGAGGTTTGAAAACATATTGTTGCTAATCCTCTGAAGACTTCATCAAAGCAGTGTTGTTTCAACCCAAAATTGAGCATGTCATTTGTTATTGTCACTGAGCAATTTCTTATAGAACCAATTTTGAACACATATCTGTTAGCTTTTCAATCTTTTTTTTTTCATATCATACTTGTTCTTAACACGAAAGTGTATTATTTTCACTCAGTAGGGGCCTTTTCTTCAAATTAACAAGGGACAATAGGTAACATGCTAGAATGTATACATATATTCAAGTAATTAAATGGTAAGTATAATTCTACTTTCTTAAAAATTATCAAGTAACTATAAACTATTGCAATTCAATCAGCATGCAATAGAATGCCTAAATGTGTGGCTGATATTCTATAATTAAAGGATCTGTAATTAAAGTAGTGACTAAGACACTTCCTTTTAGAAACAGCAGGGGGCCATTGCCACTAATTCATTCAAGATTTTATTGAATTTGGAAACAATGTAGAAAGCTCTGGATATTGACTGTTGGTTTCTTTTTGAATTGTGGCTACAATTACAGTACACTACAATTCAGAACAGGCACTGCCTATTGGTGGTATTTGACTACCAATGGTTGTACTTCAAGTTCAGACATTGATAGATTCTAACCATATTACATTCTACCCTATAAATCTGAGAAATACTTAAGTTGCCCCATTTTGACCTGAGATAAACTCACATCCAGATCTTATGAATACCATTCTTTACCTCACTAGAGATTAGCTGACTATTTTTTTTTTTAATCTTTGTAAATAGATACATAACATTGGAAGTCCAAACTCACCCTGATGCAAAATTATGAGAAATCACCTTCTTGGTCACCCTTCCCTCAACTTACTGATAATACAAACATTCTATAATTAACTGCCCAGCAACAGGCCCTGACAGAAAGGTCTTCTCTGCATAGTTTCTGAGATTCCTGCAGATACTACAGCTGAGTATGCTCCCTATAGCAGGAGAACTCTTCCTTTTAGTAATCTCTTGAATTTCTTCTCTTTCTCATTGAGTTGGGTTTGTTTTTCATTTGGCATTTCTAATACTATAACTTCCTGGTAATAAAATAAAATTTAAAATCAGCACCAAGAAATTAGAAGCAGGATAATGGAAAGGCTGAGGCCAAACTAGTTTACAAATTGAGACCCTGCCTCAAAAGACATGCAGATGATCATCTTGGAAATATGCTGTAGTCTAGCATGATCATAAGACAAAGTGAAATTTTCTTGAAGTTATTTAATTCATCTTAGTAAATTTAATATTTATCTTCTCAAGTAACCTTCTATAAATCACAGGAGGGTACAATATTATATTGTGTATTAGAATTTTACTCTTTGAAATTACAGAGTAGACAATTTCATTCTATCACTCTTAAAGAGTAAACCACAAATCAAAACAAACAAACAAAAACACCCTGCTGAAATCTCTTGATAAAGTAAATCTGTAGATGTTGGTATAGCCTCTATAGATGCCACTCTAGGTCATTAAACTGGTATGAACTGGAATATATGCTTAGTGCTGGTGACAAACTAAAACTTTTCACAAAACAAAATAACATAAAAATAGGCACCATTGATATAATTGTTGATAGACAAGAGGCATGTGATATGATATTAGTGGAGTCTACAAGGTTTAAAATATAGTATTAATTACTTTCACATAAATCTTCTAAGTGGGCAAAGTTATCCCTCCTCCACACCCAACATACCACTCCCAATTTGCTGGACTATAGATGCTAAGAAGGAAGCTACAACTGACTATTATTCCCTGTTAGCCACTAGCAGAAGCAGACTGTGAGTAGGAGACATGTTAGGTCATTTGCTACACTTGGATGAATGCAGTGTTAAAATACTCCACAGTGACTCATATCTAGAAATGCTAATATTTTACACACAAAGAAATGGATTTAAAAGAAGTATTCTGTAAACAAATGGACCATGTCTAGCAAATATAATTGGATTTTTGTTGACTTGAAGAAAAGACTTGGGAGAGTATAGATGCTCTGTAGTAAAAAGCTACTTTAGATACTAAAATAATGAAAAGGTAGACAGTTCACAGCTAAGGAATAAGTATTGTTAACAAGCTCTTCCTTGATACTTATTTGGTGGAAGATACCTAAAATTATTTCCATGGAAATACAGTTTTGTATAAGCAACAAGGGTTGTCTATCTGATATACAGAGAAAAATATATTTGTCATGAGGTATGTAGCTTTATTTAAAAGATTGATGAATTATTTGGGAATAATTATTAACCATAAACAGTCAGAAAATACTCTAATAAAATATAAAAAGAATATTAAATACTGTAAGTTGAATTTGATGTGACTTTTAGAGATGAGGTACATATACATGTGTTTGATGTTAAATACTGTAAGTTGAATTTGATGTGACTTTTAGAGATGAGGTACATATACATGTGTTTGATGTATTACAATGTTTTGGTTTTAAGTGCTCAAGTGTTGTTTTTTTCCCTCAAAATATTATACATTCTTTCCCTTCTCAAAATCTGTTCTCTACTAAAGATGCCATTCTACATTAAATAGTGTTATATTAAAGCATCTTTTTTGATACTTTATTTACATTTCAAAGGTTTCCCCCTTTCCAGATGTCCCCTTTAGAACCCCCTGCATCTATGAGGGTATTCCCCCACCCACCCACCCACCCACTCTCATCTTCCCTTCTTGGCATTTCCCTATACTGGGGCATCTAACACCCAGCTCAAGTGCCTCTCCTCCCCATTATGACTAACAAGACCCTCCTCTGCCACATATATGGCCAATACCATGGGTCCCTCTATGTGTATCCTTTGGTTGGTTGTCTAGTTTCCAGGAGAATGAGAGGGTCAGACCAATTGACACACTTGCTCCCTCCATGGGGTTGCAAGCTCCCTCAGCTCTTTCAGTCCCTTCTCTAATTCCTCTATATGGGACCTCACACTCAACCCAATGGTTGCTGTGAAGTGCATCTTGGGTATTCCAAACTTTTGGGCTAATAACCACTTATCAGTGAGTACATACCATGTTGATTCTTTAGAGACTGAGTTACCTCACTCAGGACAATATTTTTGAGTTCTATCCATTTGCCTGTGAATTTCATGAAGTCATTGTTTTTAATAGCTGAGTAGTATTCCATTGTGTAAATGTACCACATTTTCTGTATCCATTACTCTGTTGTGGGATATCTGGGTTGTTTCCAGCTTCTGGCTATTATAAATATGGTTGCTATGAATATAGTGGAGCATGTGTCCTTATTCAATGTTGGAGCATCTTCTGGGTATATGCCCAGGAGTGGAATAGCTGGGTCCTCAAGTATTATTATGTTCATTTTTCTGAGAGTCCGCCAAACTGATTTCCAGAGAGGTTGTATCAGCTTGCATTCCCACCAGCAATGGAGGAATGTTTCTCTTTCGCCACATCCTCACCAACATCTGCTGTCACCTGAGTTTTTGATCTTAGCCATTCTGACTGGTGTGAGGTAGAATCTCAGGGTTGTTTTGATTTGCATTTCCTTGATGACTAAGAATGCTGAACATTTCTTTAGGTGCTTCTCAGCCCTACGAGTTTCCTCAGTCGACAATTCTCTGGTTAGCACTGTTCCCCATTTTTTGATATGGTTATTTGGATATCTGGAGTCTAACTTCTTGAGTTCTTTGTATATATTGGATATTAGCCTTCTATCAGATATAGGAGTGGTAAAGATCCTTTCCCAATCTGTTGATTGTCATGTTGTCCTATTTACAGTGCCCTTTGCCTTACAAAAGCTTTGTAATTTCATGAGGTCCCATTTGTCAATTCTTGATCTTAGAGCATAAGCCATTGGTGTTCTGTTCAGGAACATTTCCCCTATGCCCATGTGTTCGAGACTTTTCCTCACTTTCTCTTCTATTAGATTCAGTGTATCTGGTTTTATGTGGAGGTCCTTGATCCACTTGGACTTGAGCTTTGTACAGGGAGATATGAATGGATTGATTCTCATTCTTCTACATGTAGACCACCAGTTGAACCAACACCATGCAATCCCCATCAAAATTCCAACTCAATTCTTCATAGACTTAGAAAGAGCAATTCTCACATTCATATGGAATAACAAAAAACCCAGGATAGCAAAAGCTATTCTCAACAATAAAAGGACTTCTGGGGAAATCAGCATCCCTGACCTCAAGCTGTACTACAGATCAGTAGTGACACAGCTGTATTGGTACAGCGACAGGCAGGTAGATCAATGGAATAAAATTGAAGACCCAGAAATGAACCCACACACTTACGGTTCCTTGATCTTTGACAAAGGAGCTAAAACTATCCAGTGGAAAAAAGAGCATTTTCAACAAATGGTGCTGGTTCAACTGGTGGTTTACATATTAAAGCATCTTATTAAGAAATTATAGGTAGTATAAGCAGATGATTTGCTGATGAAATGGAGTGAAAAGGGATAGTAAAAGCATGTTTAATTACAAACAGAAAGAATCAGTGAAATATACACCAGTCTCTGGTTGATGTCAAATAGGTCCTTTAATAAGGTTTGGTCACATCTAGTCTTCTGATTTTCTAATATAGGGTAGCTGCTATTTATTGTTTATATTGCTGATAAAAACAGAAAGGAAAATGCAGAAACTATGAAAAATACTAGGATTATTTGAGAAACGGAATCAGTTTGATTACAGTGTTAGTATGTCTTGTTATTTAACTCTTCTGAACTTCCTTCTTTTAATTATCACTGATACTATACATTTAAATACAGATACAAATAGTTTTAAAAAGCAAGAGATAGGCCAGAGCAACCATGTTGCTGGATTAAAATTCCTCGACATCCTAAGAGGGTAAGATCAGATCTGAATATATCAAAGTCCACTAGGAATGCACAACGAAACAGAAGAGAAAGCTAAGAAGTCGATAGAAAATCCTGAAGAGGAGACTGTTATGGTCTGACACCCTCTGCCTACAGAATAGCTGTAGTCATTTTGATCCATGCCTACCAGCTATTTCATATTGTTACTATAACATGCCTGCCAGGCATTGACACAGAGAAGTGACTTGGCGATGAGCAATGACATGCTAACTACATATTCTGTTTTGTTCAGAATATTCTGAATGTTCTGTATGAGGCTTGCTAATCTTAAGAAATTCCACGATACACAGGATCATAAGTGAAGAGGTCACAACATCTGCCCCAACACCAGGAGTAACTGGGACCCCCGGGGATCCAGGGACACAGGAACCCTCACTCAGCCAGTGGCACAGGTTCCTTCTGCTCTGAGCTGGTTTCTTCCAGTCTGAACCAGTGCCCTGAGGTGAACTTGGGCACTAGATCCACTCCCAGTCCTAAAACACCCAAAGGAAGCTCAACTCCCAGGTGCTCTAACATACCCAGGATCATAGGATCATAGGATCACAGGATCTCAGGATCTCAGGAGCTTGGTCATACCAGGATTTCAGGGTCTCAGAGGAAGTTTGACTCCCAGGAGCTCTTACACCCAGGACCTCAGGATCACAGGATGACAGAGACAGCTGGACTCTAAGGAGTTCTGAAACAACCAAGATAACAGGAAGGACAGGCTCCAGTCAGAGACAGCTAAGACTTGAAGCACTAGAGATAACAAGATGGCTGGAGGCAAGTGCAAGAACATAATCAACAGAAACCAGGGTTACTTGGTATAATCACAACACAGTTCTCTCATCATAGCAAGTCCAGGATATCCTATCACACTGGAAAAGCAAGACTCAGATTTAAAATCACTTCTCATTATGATGATAGAGGACTTTAAGAAAGACATAAATAACTCACTTAGAAAATACAGGAGAACACAGGTAAACAGGTAGAAGCAATTAAAAAGGAAACTCAAAAATACCTTAAAGAATTATAAGAAAACACAACCAAACAGGTGAAGGAATTGAGCAAAACCATCCAGGATCTAAAAATGGAAGTAAAAACAGTAAAGAAATCATAAGAAGAGACCACCCTGGAGATAGAAATCCTAGGAAAGAGATAAGGAATCAAAGAGGCAAGCATCACCAACAGAATACAAGAGATAGAAGAGAGAATTTCAGGTGCAGATGATACCATAGAAAACATTGAAACAACAGTCAAAGAAAATACAAAATGCAAAAAACTCCTAACTCAAAATACCCAGGAAATCCAGGACACAATGAAAAGATGAAACCTAAGGATATTCGGTATAGAAGAGAGTGAAGATTCCCAATGTAAAGGGCCAGTAAATATCTTCAAAAAATTTATATAAGAAAATGTCCCTAACCTAAAGGAAGAGATGCCCATGAACATACAAGAAGCCTACAAAACTCCAAATACACTAGACCAGAAAAGAAATTCCTCCTGTCACAAAATAATCAAAACATCAAATGTACAAAACAAGGAAATAATACTAAAAGCAATAAGGGGAAAATGTCAAGAACATATAAAGTCAGACCTACAAGAATTACACCAAACTTATCACCAGAGACTATGTAAGCTGGGCAGATGGTATATAGACTGCAAGAGAAAAAAAAGGCCAGCCCAGAATACTATACCCAGCTAAACTCTCAATTTTCATAGATGAAGAATCCAAGATATTCCATGACAAAACAAATGTATACATTATCTTTCCATAAATCCAGCCCTACAAAGGATAATAGATGGAAAACTGCGACACAAAGAGGGAAACTACACATTAGATAAAGCAAGACATTAGTCTTCTTCCAACAACCCAAAAGAAGATAGCCACACAAACATAATTCTACCTCTGAAAACAAAATAACAGGAACCAGCAATCACTTCCCCTTAATATCTCTTAAAATTAATGGACTCAATTCCCCAATAAAAATGTATAGACTAACAGATTGGATATATAAACAAGACCCAGCATTTCTCTGCTTACTGGAAATGCACCTCAGTTACAAAGACAGACACTACCTCAGAGTAAAAGGCTGGAAAACAATTTTCCAAGCAAATGGTCCCAAGAAACAAGCTGGAGTAGCCATTGTAATATCAAATAAAATTGACTTTCAGCCAAAATTATTAAAAACGATAAGGAAAGACACTTCATACTCATCAAAGGAAAAATCTACCAAGATGAACTCTCAGTTCTGATCATCTATGCTCCAAATGCAAGGGCATCTAAATTCATAAATGAAACTTTACTAAAGCTCAAAGCCCACATTGCACCTGACACAATAATAGTGAGAGACTTTAACACCCAACTCTCATCAATGGACAGATCATGGAGACACAAACTAAACAGAGACACATTGAAACTAACAGAAGTTATGGATAAAATAGAACATTTCATCTTAAAACAAAAGAATATACCTTCTTCTCAGCACCTCATGGTACCTTCTCCAAAACTGACCATATAATCGGTCACAAAACAGAACTCAACAGATTGAAGAAGATTGAAACAATCCCATGCATCCTTTCAGATCATCATGGACTAAGGATAGTCTTAAATAGCAACAAAAACAACAGAAAACCAATGTAAACATGGAAGCTGAACAACTCTCTACTCAATGATAATTTGGTGAAGGATGAAATAAGAAAGAAATTAAAGGCTTTTTAGAATTTATTGAAAATGAGGGCACATCATACCAAAACTGATGGGACACAATGAAAACAGTGCTAAGAGGAAAACTCACAGCTATGAGAGGCTCCATAAAGAAACTGGAGAGAGCATACACTAGCAGTTGACTGCACACCTGAAAGCTCTAGAAAACAAAAACAAAAACAAAAACAAATACACCTAAGAAGAAAAGAGGCAGGCAATAAACAAACTTGGGGCTGAAATCAAACAAGTAGAAAAACAAAAAGACTGTACAAATAATCAATAAAACCAGCAGCTAGTTCTTCGAGAAAATCAACAATATAGATAAACACTTAGCCAGACTAACCAGAGGGCACAGAGACAGTATCCCAATTAACAAAATAAGAACTGGAAAGGGAGACTTAACAACAGAAACTGAGGAAATTCAAAAAGTTATCAGATCCAAATACAAAAGCCTATACTCAACAAAACTGGAAAATTTGGATGAAATGGACAATTTTGTAACAGATACCAGGTATCAAAGTCTAATCAGCATCAGATAAACCATCTAAACAGTCCCATAACTCCCCAAAGGAATAGCAGCAGTCATTAAAATATCTCAACAACAACAACAGCAGCAGCAGCAGCAGCAGCAACAACAACAACAAAGCCCAGGACCGAATCGTTTTAATGCAGAATTCATTCAGATCTCCAAAGAAGACCTAATACCAATGCTCTTCAAACTATTCCACAAAATAGAAACAGGAAAACACAGTACCCAATTCATTTTATGAAGCCACAATTACATTTATACCTAAATCACACAAATCCCCAACATAGAAAGAAAACTTCAGACCAATTTCCTTTATCAATATCGATGCAAAAATACTCAATAAAATTCTTGCAAACAGAAGTCAAGAACACATCAAAACAATCATCCATCATGATCAAGTAGGCTTTATCCCAAGGATTCAGGGATGCTTCAATATATGGAAATCCATCAATGTAATCCACTATATTAAAAAACTCAAAAAAAAAACCACATGATGATCTCATTAGATGCATTAGAAAGCATGTGACAAAGTTCAATTCCCCTTCATTGTAAAAGTCTTGGAAAGATGAGGAATTCAAGGCTCATACCTAAACATAGTAAAAGAAATATACAACAAACTAGTAGCCAATATAAAACTAAATGGAAAGAAACTTGAAACAATCCGGCTAAAATGAGGGATTAGACAAGGCTGCCTAACTTCTCTCTACCTACTCAACACAGTACTTGAATTCCTAGCCAGAGCAATTAGACAACAAAAGGAGGTCAAAGGGATACAAATTGGGAAGGAAGAAGTCAAAATATCACTATTTGCATATGATATGATAGTATACATAAGAGAACCCAAAAAGTCCACAAGAGAACTCCTAAGTCTGATAAACAACTTCAGCAAAGGGGCTGGATATAAAATTAACTCAAACAAATCAGCAAAAGGATAAACAGGCTGAGAAAAAATTAGGGAAATGAAACCTTTCACAATAGTCACTAATAATATAAAATACCTTGGTGTGACTCTAACCAAGCAAGTGAAAGATCAGTATGACAAGAACTTCAAGTCTGAAGAAAGAAATAGAAGAAGATATCAGACGATGGAAAGATCTCCCATGCTCATGGATTGGCAGTAATAATATAGTAAAAATGGCCACCTTGCTGAAAGTAACCTACAGATCCAATTCAATCCACATCAAAATTCGAATCCAATTATTTGTAGAGTTTGAAAGAGCAATTTTCAAATTCATTTGGAATAACAAAATCTCAGGATAGAGAAAACTATTTTCAACAATAAAAAATTTCTAGAAAAATTTCTATAGTACCTCAAGCGGTACTATAGAGCAATAGTGATAAACAACAAACAAACAAAACAAAACAAAAACAAACAAAAACAAAAATAAACGAAAAACAACCCTATATGGTATTGGTTCAGAGACAGTCAGGAAAGTCAATGGAATAGAATTGAAGACCTAGAAATGAACCCACACTCCTATGGTCACTTAGGTCATCTTTGACAAAGGAGCTAAATATATTCCGTGGAAAAAGACAGCATTTTCAACAAATGGTATGGGTTCAACTGGTGGTCAGCATGTACCAGGATATAAATCAATCTATTCTTATCTCCTTGTACAAAGCTCAAGTCCAAGTGGATCAAAGTCCTCCACATAAAACTAGATACACTGAATGTAATAGAACAGAAAGTGGAGAAGAGCCTCAAATACATGGACACAGGGGAAAATTTTCTGAACAAAACACCAATGGCTTAAGCTTCTGTAAGGCAAAGGACACTGTCAATAAGACAAAATGGCAACCAACAGATTGGGAAAGATCTTTACCAACCCTGCATCCAATAGATGGCTGATATCCAATATAAACAAAGAACTCAAGAACTTAGACTCCAGAAAATCAAATAACCATATTTAAAAATGGGGTACAAAGCTAAACAAAGAATTTTCAACTGAGGAAACTTGAATGCTCGAGAAGCATGAAAAGAAATGTTCAAATCCTTACTCATCAGGGAAATGCAAATCAAAACAACCCTGAGATTCCACCTCACATCAGTCAGAATGGCTCAGGTGAGAGCAGATACTGGCAAGGATGTGGAGAAAGAGGAACACTCCTCCATTGTTGGAGGGAGCAAACTGGTAAACCACTCTGGAAAGCAGTCTGGCGGTTCCTCAGAAACTTGGACATAGTACCTGAGGACCCAGCTATACCACGCCTGGGCATATACCCAAAAGATGCTCCAATATATAACAAGGACACATGTTCCACTATGTTCATAGCAGCCTTATGTATAATAGCCAGAAGCTGGAAAGAACCCAGGTCACCTTCAACAGTGGAATGGATACAAAAAATGTGGTACATTTACACAATGGAATACTACTCAGCTATTAAAAGCAATGACTTCACGAAATCCTTTGGCAAATGGATGGAACTAGAAAATATCATCCTGAGTGAGATAACCCAATAACAAAAGAACACAGAGGGTATGCACTCACTGATAAGTAGATATTAGCCCAAAAGCTCAGAATACCCACGATACAATTCACAGACCACATGAAGCTCAAGAAGAAGGAAGACCAAAGTATGGGTGCTTTGATCCTTCTTAGAAGGGGTAACAAAATATTCACTGGATCAAATTCAGAGACAAAGTCTGGAGTAGAGACTGACAGAAAGGCCATCCAGAGACTGCACCACTTGGGGATCCATCCCATATACAGTCACCAAATGTAGACACTATTGTGGATGCCAAGAAGTATATGCTGACAATAGTCTGATATAGCTGCCTCCTGAGAGTCTCTGTCAGAGCCTGACAAATACAGAGGTAGATGCTCACAGCCAACCATTGGACTGAGCACTGGGTCCCCAGTGGAGGAGTTAGAAAAGGGACTGAAGGAGCTGAAGGGGTTTGCAACCCCGTAGGAAGAACAATAATACAAACCATCAAAGTTCCCAAAGTCTAAACCACCAACCAAGGAGTACACATTGAGGAACCCATGGCTCCAGCCACATATGTAGCAGAGGATGGCTTGGTTGGGCATCAGTGGCAGAAAAGGACCTTGGTCCTGTGAAGGCTAGATGTCCCAATTGCAGCGTAATGTGAGGGCAGGGAGTGGGGAGTGGGTTGGTGGGTGTGGGCACGCCCTCATAGAAGCAGGTGGAAGGGGATGGGATAGGGGTTTTCTGAGGAGAAACTGGGAAAGGGGATAACATTTGGAATATATGTAAAGAAAATATCCAATAAAAAAGCAAGAGATAATAAATATAATAAATACTTATTATGAAATGGCCATCATATACATATATATATACATATATATACATCGGTATGTATATATGTACTAGGCGGTGGGTGTATTATTATTATTTATTATTATTATTTGCTGAATTTGCTTTAGAAGTCAGCAGATCAATAGATAAAACTAAGAAATAACATGTAGAGGTACCCAATAGAATTTTTCCATATCTAAAGAAATCAGTTGTGAGTAAAACATGAAAACAATAGATGATGTCCAGAACTCAGAATGGTGAGTAACTTGGTCTCTATCTTAGATTCTTCTTGGTTGTTGTGATTTAAAATACCCTAACAAGGGTTTGGAGCGAGAGAGAGTTCAACAGTTAAGAGCACTGGCTGCTCTTTTAGAGGTGCTGGGTTCTGTTCCCTTTACCCACATGGCACCTTGCAACTCTCTGTAATTCAGGTTCCAGAGGATCTGACACCCTCATACCAATACACATGGGTAAAAGCAAAATTAAATACCCTGAAAAAAAAGCAATATATGGAAGAATATTTACAAAATAAATTGAAATATAAAAAATGTTTATTTCAGTCCAGAGTTTAAAGACAGTTCATCATGGTGGGTCATCAAGGCTGCAGGAGTTTAAAGCAAATGGTCTCTTACCATCCACTGTCCAAGAAAAGAGCAGCAAGTACACGCTGTTGCTCAGGTCCTCCTTGCCAATTATGCAGTCCAGCATCCCAGTAGAGGAGTGATTTGCCCATCGAGTCTGTCTTCACCCCTCAATAATAATAAAGACAATCTTCCACAAGTATGCCTATAGGTCCATTTGCCAGGAGATTCTAGATTCAGTCAAGATGACCCTATCCATCACAGATGAAAAGCCACTGTAGAATGTAGCAAAGGAGGCCATTTCCTAACATGAAATATGAGAGCAGGCATCAATGTGATAAAGAATGATGGGATTAAGATAGAAAAGGAGTATTCTAGGAGATCAAAAGCAAGCACTTAGCGTACACAAGACATGATTACTTGTGGCATAAGCTTGTTTATGCTCATGATCTTTTCCAGCTCTATATTTCTGGTAGAGAGATCTTCAACACACACCTGTTAAAGGTACTAAATGATATACATTTTTATGAACTCTCAGGTTTTACTAATTACCAGTTATACTGAATTATTTTATGAATGGGTACAGTAACATTATCAAAAAACAAAACAACAACAAAAACCTTACTGTTTAGGAAAGGTAGGTAAACATAAATAGTCACTGAGATTCTTCACAGCTCTAAAAAACTGGAGTTCACTTGTATTTTAATGACAAAAAATTCTTTTGTGATGTCAACCTTCAAATAATAATATTTTTCCCTTCTCACTGTACTATGGTAGGATAGACTAGGTGTTGTTAGTTAAGAACTCTTGTCCGTGGAATGACAATTATGTCACTTGACTATATAATTTACCCAGATAGTTTAAAGATTTCTGAATTTACTTAGAGATGAGATTGTATTTCCATAACTAATAAAAATTCACAATTTAGTTAGAAAATATGAATAGCAGGTGATGCTTTATGTAGCTAAGTCGTATATGTGTATCGGATACCAGTTGGGGTTATATTTATGTTCTTGTTAGTAAATGGCAGGAGATAATTTACCTAAATATTTGTCTTTGCAGAGCTCTCATGTTGTAGATTTACTTTGAAAGAAACGTAAATATGGTACTACTGAAAGGGAAAATTTCAAAAACTATCACTGATGTTTCCTGGCCTGTCAATTCCTATGCACCATGTCTTAGAACACAAACACATTTACAGTGAACAAGAGGAGTGACTGCTCAAACAGAACCTCCATTCACTCTTTAAAAGGCAAATGCTTCCAAAAATTGATTCACTCTTTCAACACAACTCTTCTGTACGTGCTATCTGAAAACTGTTTCTGCCTGCTGTGTTAACTATGCTTAGGCATTTTTCTTGTAAAATGTAAAATCTATAATTATTTTTAAAAGATGAAACAAAAAAATTGTTCAAAGACTAGGCTGAACTTTCATATTATTTAAAACTACTTTTATAGACCATCTATACTGTATTACAATTTTAATAAACATGGAATATGAAAGTGTAAATGGTCATAGACTGCCTGAAGGAGTTTAGCTATTAAAGGTAAATGGGATGTGCATGATGAAGGTAAAGTACTTTCAAAAACTAACTAACTAACTAGCTAATTAAATAACTAACTAACTAAGTAGCTAGCTAGCTAGCTAACTAACTAGCCAACAACAACAACAACAAAAATAAAATAAAATAAAACCAAGAGTAAATATGAAAGACAGGAATTTTTGTGGGAAGTTTCACAAAGATGAAAGCACACCACAAACATTCCATCATATTTCTGTTGTTTCGTTATTCATTTTAATGTACAACTATCATTTCTAGATTCAACTTAAGTCAAATGGCATATTCATAAATATTATTCTCCAATTTAACTATTAAAATATTTTGTAGTCTTTACATTTTATCTTTTATTGCCTTTTTACTATTCCTGTTTTCTCTTTGTAGATTTTTTTATACTGAAAATAAATTCTTCTCTCATACAATACATATTTATCACAGTTTCCCCTCCCTCCACTGCCTCTCTCCAAGATCCACCTCCCTGCCTCTGTTTGCCTTCAGAAAAGAGCTGGCCTCCAATGACAACAACCAAACATGACAAAACAGGATACAATAAACAAGGCAAAATCGTGGACAAGGAAAACCCAATTGGAGGAAGAGAACAAAAGCAGACAGAATTGTCAGAGACACACTTGCTCCCACTGGCAGGAGTCCCACAAAAACACCAAGCTAACAGCCATCCCACATACTCAGGACCTGCACTGTCAAAAACTCATCCCAGGATTACCAGTAAACCTCGATAGAGCCAGTCAAGGAACCTACTTCACAACTTACCAGAAGCTCTGAAGGGAGGAGAATGTCTCTTTCAGTTAACTTGGCTGATCTGAGCCTCTTTTAGGCCGCTTGGCTAGTATGAGAGAGCACCAGCAGTTCTTACCACTTATGTAAGTTTGAATAGAGGAACCTAGTGTGTCTGGTCAGTTTCAGGGACTTTCTAAAGATTTTGAGTTGTTTACTTGCTGAATCTTTTATTTTATTCTATTTTATTTTAATTTCCCCTCCCTTTTTCTCCCTCTTCACCCTCTCATATGCTACTCTTTGCTGTGTTTCAAATTCACAGCCTCTCTCTTTCATTAATTGTTGTTACGTACACGTATGTATGTATGTATGTGTGTATGTATGTATGTATGTATGTATGTATGTATGTATTGTAAGACTCTGGCGAGCCTTAACTTACCTGAGACCCTCCGAGTGAACACATGGAGTTGGAGATTGATGCAAAATGCAAGAGGAACTTATTAATTCAGCATTCTGAGGTTGCTCTGCATACTAAGATGGGAGAGTGACCACCTGAGCCTGTTCAGGGACATTATATATGGATTTTAGAGCAGCAGCCATTAGGCACAATGTGATTGGCAGAACAGTGTGACTTTTAAGCTGATTGGTCTTTAGGTAATGAGGTAGCAGGGGCTTAATCAGCCCCTCCCTTCCAGCCTAAGTGAACCTGTTTCTTCCAGGAAGGGAGGGGTGCCCATGTGCTCAGAGGGGGAAGGGGACCCTGGTGGAATATCTCAAAGTTCCCAAGCTGACTTCTCATTTCCCCATTTTTCTTGTGCATGCTTCAATCTTGAAGCTATTGTTGATAGCTATGTAGCTCTACTCCTGGTCTTCTGTATCTAGCTCTTTGTATTTCTGCTTTAAGATCATTAGCTGTACTGCACCAATGAGTTCCTTGACAAAAGCAGCCAAGCAGTTCAAAATATAGGGGCCAAAAAGTCAACACTAGCGGGAGAACAATTAATGTCTTACCAAAATAGATATGAGGGCGGTTAACTAAGAGGTTAAACCAAGACTTGAACCAGCCCTGACTCTGTTCTGTCTCCCTCTCTTTTGCTTGGCTAACTCTACTCTTGCCTTGGCCATTCAATCTTTAACAACCCCAAAATGGTCTATATAAAAGCAACACTTTTCAGCTAAGGCAGCACACAGCCCTCTTGGCTGGAGGAAAAATTAAGTCTAATCTCCTGCTATTCTGTAGTACTACATCTGATAACGAAGTCAGTGATTCTTTAAGATGACTGATGGAAGCTTCTATTCTCTCTATATCTAAATCAATGACTGCCCTCAGACTGTCATAATTTTCCCTTTGTAAGACCAAAGCGGATGTACTGGTGCCTGCCCCAGCCACCCCCAACCACAACAGAAGGGTGATAACCAAAGGTACTACAAACAGTCATGATTAAGGTCGAGTGATCTTGAGCTTGAGCAGATTGTCCGTCTTTTGTATCATCTAGTGGGGGTCTCTGGAGAACAGGGTATCTGCAGGTTCACACAGGAAGCGTATACCCAGGCCTCAATACCATCTACCTTGAGTACCGTGAAGGGTCTCTTTTACCTGGGTTCCAGAAACTGTGTCTGATGCATCTTTACATACATCTTGTCACCAGTCTGGAAGTGGTGAGGGGTCTTTGGCATCCCTGAAGCATTTAAGGCAGACAGTTTGAGCCAAATCTAATGCTGTGGGATACCTCTTGGGAGAGCCCAGTGTACACTAAGGAAGTTGTGGTACCACACAGGATCTCAAAAGGGGCCAGGTTAAAATGGTAGGGGGTTTTCCAAGCTCAGAACAGGGCCAAGAGGAGGGGCAACAACCAGTCCAAGCCAGCTTCCAAGGTCAATTTAGTTAAGGTCTCTTTTTTGGGAGGTGGGGGGTCTATTCATTCTGTCAACCTGCCCTGAGGTTTTGGGACAGTACTCACAATGAAGTTTCCAATCTGTCCCCTATAATTTTGCCACCCCCTGGCTTACCTGAGAGGCAAAAGCAGAACCATTGTCTTATCCACCTGCCTCGGGCAATCCAAATCCTGGGGAAATTTCCTCTAATATCTTCTTGGATACCATGGCAGCTGTTTCCTGATCGGTGGGAAATGCCTCAACCCATCTAGAGAAAGTATCTATGAATATCTGAAGGTATTTGTAACCACATTTTCCTGGCTTAACTTCTGTAAAATCGACCTCTCAATATACTCTAGGCTATTCTCCCCTATGTCTTTTGCCCTATTTATTCTTGGTTGCATAAGCACTCACTTGCTGGCACACCTTACACTGTTCTACTATCTTTCTGGCCCAAAACCTGAGTCTTATACATACTCTAGGTCCCTTAACTTCTTAGATAAGCTTTTTATCCCCTAAATGAGTCCATCTGTGCATTTGGCCTAGTAAGTCTTTTGCTTGCTCTCTGGGGAGCATAGTTTTCTTTCTTGTGTGCCATTTTCCTTCTCTAGGTAATAGTTGGTAGGGTGGTTAGCAATTTGAGTTCTTTTTTTCTTTGGTGTATTCTAAATGAGGCCATCCCTTAGTCCAGTCCCATTTCTCAGCAGGTGTTTCTTGTAAGCCCATAACAAGGATAGGCTCCTGCATAGCCACTTCTCGAGCCACTATATCTACCTGGTTATTGCCCTGGGCCACTGACTTTCTTCCTTTCTGATGTCCTGGGCGTGAATAATACTCAGAGTTACTGGCTTCATTGGGGCATCCAAGAGATTCAGGATTTCTTGTTTGTTTCCTCTGGTATGAGCAGTCCTCTCTCTTGGTAAATAGCTCTGTGGTCTTGGGATGTGGCAAAGGCATACCTGCTATCCGTGTAGATGTTGATTTTCTTGTAGGCTCCAAGTTCTAAGGCCTTGGTGGATGCAGTTAGTTCTACTTCCTGCGTCAATATGTCAGGGGGTAGAGGTTCCACCCAGATGACATTTGTGCTGTCCATCACAGAAGCAACTGCTTGTCTCTGACCTTCATGGAGAAAACTGCTCCTGTCTGTAAACCAGGTAGCCTCGGCTTTTGGCGGGGGTCAGTGAAAGAGGTCTCTCCTTTTGGGCCAGCTAGTTGCAGCCCGTCGGGCAGGAAATGTATCTGAGACCCTATTTTGGCGAGTATGTCTCACCCCAACAGAGGGTAGGGACAATCCGGGGTGACTTTAAATGAATAGGACACTTGGCCCATCCCTAGGCCCACTGTTCTTCTGGTAGTCCATGAATACATTTTGGTTCCAATGGCTTCTTGGACCCAAGATCTTTTCTTGAAAACGGGGCCATCAGCTTGGAGGACTGAGTGTTGAGCCCCTGTGTTCACCAAGAATTGAGTGGGTTTCTCCTCCACTTTCAGAGTTACCCTGGGTTTGAGGAGGGGTTCTGAACCCCATCTCCCCTAATCACTGTCTTCACTCAGGGCTAACACCTTTTGCCACTTGGGGGCAATTTTCTCAAGCCCAGGGATTTCCTGCCCCCCAGCTTCTGTTAGGACACTCTCAGGCCCAATGACTTCTCTCTCTTTGCCCACTGGTCCTTTTTATTCTCTCTTCTCTGATTCCCTAACTACTGTAGGCAGGACTTCCTGAAGATTCCTTCCCTGTCACTTTTCTTCCTTTTCTCTCTCTCTCCTCCTTCTCCTCCCCTGTCTCCCTGTTATGGTAGACTTTCTCAGCAACCTGCACTAACACTCTTAATGGCCTACCCTGTCTTTCTAGCCTCTGAAGCTTTTTCCTGTTATCTCTGCTAGCCTGGTCTATAAAAGCTATTGTCACAGTTGCTTTGTCCTCCTTGCTGCTGAGGTCATAGGGTGTATATTGGTGGAATGCCTCTATGAGCCATTCTAGAAAGGCTTCAGGCGACTCATTCTTGCTTAACCTCACATACCTTCATCAGATTTGTGGGTCATCAAGCGGCCCCCTTGAGACCTGCCAATGGAGTCTGGTCACTTCCTTCATTTCTGCTCAGAAAAGGGCAGTACTTCCATGGATATTAACAAGCTGCTGCATATCAAAGGGCAGTAAGGCTAGGCCCCTCCTCTCCTTTTAAGGCAAGACAATACAACCAAGTAGGAGGTAAGGATCCTAAAAGCAGGCAACTCCCACAGTTCAGAGTCCCACAAGAATACCAAGCTATACAACTGCAACATACATGCAGAGGGTTTAGGTCAGTTTCATGCAGGCACCATGGTTGGCAGTTCAGTCTCTGCCTTCACTCAGGACTAACACCTTTTGCTGATTGGGGGCGCTTTTCTCAAGGCTGGGGATTTCCTGCTCCCAGGTTTCATTAGGACACTCTCAGGCCCAATGGCCTCAGTCTATTCTGAGACTGAAGGCAGGTATATTTTTTCCCAATCTGCTTTTATACCATTTTAATCACATGCAAGCAATAAGGTCAGTTCTTGGTTGAGGAACAAGCAATACAATAAACACAAATAGCCAAGGAATGAGCACGGCAGTAAACAAAGTCCATGATCATTCCTGCGATCGCTGTTTCTGAGAGCTTGACAGGAAGACCAAATTATCTGAGCCTACTTCCTTGTTCAAGCCCCAAATCAGATTCTCACCTGAAGCCTACTTCTGTTCCACCCTAAAATTAAGATTCCTACCTGAATTTACCTAAGATTAGATTCCTGCCCAGAGCTTACTTCCTTGTCCTTGGCCTATTGTCAGATTCCTGCCTGAAGCCTGTTTTTTGTCCTTAGCTGAATGTCATGTTCTTGCCAAGCAGCCCCAAAACCTCTCCACATCTCTCACTGTTTTATTTCAATAACTAGACTGTGTCTGTCTTAGGTTGTTCTGACAAGAATGCCTTCCTTTTTCTCTCTCTCTCTGGTATGTATGTATGTATATATGTATTTATTTATGTATGTATGTCTGTATATCTAGATGTAGATATAGATATGTATGAGTATGAATTGTATCTGTATAAATATATACAATGTATATGTATATACATATATACCCTAAATAGATAAATACAACCTACTAAGTTTGTATGATGTTACTTATATGTATGTTTTCAGAGCTGGCCATTTCGTACCTCTCCCACTCTCAGGGTTCTATAGTTAGCTTTAGTTCATTGTGTAGTATCAGGGTCCAGTGGCCTTTCCTGTCTGCTTTGGTGTGTCTATTGTTGTCTCTTCTCAGTTCATATTTAGGCTGTAATGATGGTGAGAATTTATGACTGTGTCTTCCGAGATAATTAAGAGACACAATCTGACAATGAACTTCTTGATCCTCCAGCTCTTACAATTTTCCCATTCCCTCTTGTACAATAGTCCCTGAGTCTTGGTTGCAGGAGTTGTTCAAGAGATGGGACTGGGACTGGGCTCCATGACTCTGCATCTTAATTGGCTGTGGTTTTCTGTAATAGGTTTTTCCCACTAGGTTGAAAATCGGTTTCCTTTTTTAAATTAGTTAATGAATTAATTTTAATTGATTAATTAATTTTTATATCCTAACCCCAGTTTGCCCTCCCTTCTCTCCTTTCAGTTCCCCATACCAATCCACTCTTCGTCCATTCTCTCCTACTTTTGCTCTCCACCATTCCTTCAAAGGAATACTCAACAGTTCTTTAATAAAACCTTCTCAACTATGGGAGATGCACAGTGCATTTTCCTATTTCCTCTTGCAAGCCTGAGGACACCTCTGACACAAATGCACTTAGCCGCTAGATTCCTATGGAATTATGAATTTATGCACTTGATTATTTGAAAATACAACTATGATTTCTAAAAGTATTCATAAAATAGGAAACAGAATTTCTAAATCTGAATTTATAATATGAATATTTAAGCAATGTTATGTCTTCATATGTGTCTTAGTCAGGGTTTCTATTCCTGCACAAACATCATGATCAAGATGCAAGTTGGGGAGGAAAGGGTTTATTGAGCTTACACTTCCATGCTTCTGTTCATCATGAAAGGAAGGCAGGACTGGAACTCAAGCAGGTCAAGGAGCAGGAGCTGATGCAGAGGCCATGGAGGAATGCTGCTTACTGGCTGGCTTGCCTCTCCTGGCTTGCTCAGCTGGCTTTCTTATAGAGCCCAAGATTACTAGCCCACAGATGCTACCACCCACAAGGGGTCGTCCCCTTTGATCACTAATTGAGAAAATGCCTTACAGCTGAATCTCATGGAGGCATTTTCTCAACTGAAACTCCTTTTTCTGTGATAACTCCAGCTTGTGTCAAATTGACACAAAACCAGCCAGTACAATATGATATTTATGATAAGAATTTACTGTATTAATACTGTTAATAGATTCTTCAAAAACCAGATTTTGACATGATTATAGACTCATCAGGACACAGAATGGCAAACTTCACACTTGGTGATTTCAGAGATTATGAATGACTTGCTTATTTGATGTTGAAACTTAATAAATTGTTTAGTATATAGTAGAATCTCACAATGACCGCAAAAGCCCAAGTAAATCAATAACTGTCTAGGCAAAGAGTTGACTGTTATCTGTACAAAATAAAAATTAAAATGGCATTTACCTTGGTGTGTAGAGTGTGTGTGTATATAGTAATTTTTATAGATTTTATTGTTTCCTTTTTATTCCTTGAGGTAGTTTATTATCATTAATATGGGTAGATGAAATTCACTTAATGATTATACAGAACACTAGAATATTGATCTCACATGTTCCCCTGGAATGATTTCTTCAAAAATCTGTGAGGCGTTGTCTTTGTAGCTTTCTTCAGAATTTGTGACTGGAACACCACATAAGACCTAGTCCTCCTACTGAATGAATAGCCTCTACCTTAAAAACCTCATGGCTCAATCATTCTTTGCAGTTTGTAGTATTGCTGTGCATGTGGGTTAATATTATGGCATTTCTGTCTATTACCTACAAAAGATGTCAATAAAATCACAGTCACTGATAATCAAATTTCTTCAGGCATCACTAAACATACAACTTGGTTCTATTTGCTATAGATTGATCAGCCTTGCAGTTTAATGAAGTTGGTACCTGCTATGAAATTACCCTGCAAAATCATTGAAACTCTTGTCTTTAATAATGAGTCAATTACCTTTAATGAGTGCATCTTACTATGGAAGTGACTATTTAAAATATACATCATAATAAAGGCACATGTTAATATGAAATCCATTTATATTTATTATAACAATAGGAATATATTAAGCTAACATTGAGTGAATTCAAAACAAATCATTCAAGTCGAATAGTTAGTATTTCCTGAAATATAGGTGATACTAGAATGCTTCCATTCAAGCATACAGGCCCCATAAGATACTGCACATGTCTGACTTCCTGCCACTTAGAGAGGATGGGCAGGGAATTTCATTGTTGCAGCTGCCCTCATTTCACAGTTTGAGAGAAGAGCCACATGCAATGAGATCACTTAGGCAGCATGTAGGTCCAGCCTAGAGGAATTCCCTAATTCCAGCTCATCTTCCAGGGTACTAAATTCCCCTCCACTTCTGACTTCTAGCATGCCTCAAAGCCTCTGAATTAAGCTAACAAATCAATTTCAAGCTACAAATGCTTTTGGTAAATAGAACAAACCTCTGCCAGTTGACTGGCTTTGTGACATGCCACAACATGACAGGCATGGTAAGTTTGCCATCCATGAGACAGGAAAGAGTTCATAGCATTGAAACCCTACTTAACTCTAATCTCAACTGAGGGGATTTCTCTTCTCTGTGTTATTCTAGTCCCTCTGAACTAGAATATTCAAACAGCAAGCAAGCAAACAAACCAAGAATATTTAAGCTTCCTTCCAAATTACTTAAGCTTCTGTGTGTTCTGTTCAGAAAAAAATAGCTAAAATGGCTGTGTCAGAATTAGTGACCTCTCCCCTTAAATACACAGCTCTACTTTGAGTGAAATTCTTGTGACACCACCATTATAACTCTGGTTACTTGAGTAAGAAATCCAAGCACTTTCTTCACAAACCTCCTTCCTTTGTGCAAGAATTTTATTAATCAGTGCAAGAATCCCACAGCCACTGAGAGCCTCCCATTCAAACATTTAAATACTTACAAAATCCCCACCCCCACTTTGTCCATACTGTCATTTCTCTCTTTTATCTTCACCACACACATCTTGGCAATGATATCTTTATTTATTAGTGTATACTTAGCTTTCTGTTGCTGTCAACAGATAACTTGATACCTCTATACTACAATCCAAAACAAGAAAAAACATTTTCTATATTTGTCTACAAACCTAAGCAAAGAAAATTATTTACTAATATAATGCCAAAAACTCTTAACCTTGAAGTAGGTTTAATAATGCTCTCTCTATATTTTATTTTTTTGCCTCAGTGCCTAAATCAACAGAGTGTCAATGTTGTTGCACAAGTCCTTTTGTGGACACAAGTTTTCATTTATCTTCAGAATAGGACTTCCTCTACAAGACTTGCGTCTTACTTGTCTTACTGAGACAAGAGTCTCAGATAACATATGATCTACATGTTCTAGACATTGTAGAGAACTAGAAACTCTTCTTTAAAATGCTCCACACCCCACCACTCTTCGACCCTTTGATTGCCATGACTTTATTTACCAAACATTAATTTAACAGACTTTGATTACTTTTATGGTTAATAATTGTAAGGTCTTACCTTAAAAAAAAAAAAAATTACTCCTTAATGAGAAAAAAAACAATGCTCAGCTACATCTTCTACGAATGCCCCAAACAATTGCTTCATAGCAAGTAGCACAGAGGACAAAGTTGATCCTCTTCTCATGTGGATACCTGTATTTTAGAGCATGATTTATTAAAGGGCTTTTACTCCCCCACTGAAAACTTTTGGAACTCAGCCATGTATGTATAATTGTGCACCTGGATTCTATATTTTTTAGTATGAATATGTCTATTTTAGGCAACTTTGTAGCATCCTTGCTGTTACAGCTTTCGGCATCTTGAAACAGTAGTCAGTTCTACAAAAATCTTATCTTTTAAAAATACTTTAAGACCTTTTTAAATACTGTTTAGTTGGTTTTTAGGTAGATATTTAATAATAAATAAATCAATGTCTTTTAATAAATAACCACCATGATTTGAGATTGCATTAAATGTACATATTATACTGGAGAAAATGGAGATCTTAATATTGTGGAGTTCATTAATTTTGTTCAGTTTGGGTCTATTTATCTAGGACCATTTGTTTGTGTTTGTGTGTGAAAGTGTGTGTGTGCACATTAAGGTGCATTTTAGGTGTCTGTCTATAGATGTGTGTATATGCATGTGTATACGTATGTTGGTGTGTGTGTGTGTGTGTGTGCGCGCACACAGCTATGTGAGTATTTGTATGCATATTCAGGTACATTTGTGTGTATCTGTCTGCAGGTGTATGTGTGTGTGTGTATATCTATCTGCAGGTGTTTATGTGTGTGTGTGTGTATGTGTGTGTAAAATTGTTGTGTGTGTACACATGCAGGTCTATGTGCCTGTGTCTGTATTTATGCGTGTGTATATTTGTGTGAAGCTATGTGTGTGTGCTCATTCAGGTGTAATTATGTGTATCTATCTGCATATGTGTGGGGCTGTGGGGCTGTGGGGTGCGTGCGTGCACATGTGAGCACATGTGCTTTAATGCAGGTTAATTTGCACTTGGATTAGGAGACCAACAGGAAATCTTAGGCTTTGGTTCTCAGGAGCTGTATACCTTGTATTTCTTGCAAGAGTTTTACAATGGACTTGAGGCTCAACAACTTGCCTAACCTAGATGGCCAGTGAGTTCCAGGGCACCTTCAGATTCCAGCTGCCCAACAGTGGAATTACAAATTTATAATTTGTCCCTGGAAGTCTATTTTGATGTGTTTTCTTGAGATCAAACTTATTCCTCATGCTTGTGTCCTGAGTACTCTACCAACTGATCTAGCTTCCCACTCCTATTTAGACCTGCTCACATTAGTAGGGTTTTTTATTTTCTATTTTTCCTCTAATTCAGAAATTTTATTTCATATTTCATATCTATTACTTTATGTGCCATATTTCAATTTTTGTTTCTAAGTATTTATTTTAACATACAAAATATAACAAAATTTTATATTCTCCACCTTTGTTGTGCTAAGAACTGTGTAACAACTCTAACTTTGAAGAAGAAGACCTCCAGGTGCTGTCTGTTCAAACTACCAGTGGACGTAACTGAGCACCAAGGAGGGAGGAAAACTGACTGTGGCACTCCACACTGCAACAGTCCCATCATGCAACAGAATATTTTTCGATATTTTTGTCTTTCATACACTGTATTTAAATGTAAGCTTTTTTGATTTATGTGTTTTATACTCTGTACATTTCAAAAAATTTAAACCACAGATAAAGGAGATGTTAAAAATGGCATTTTAACTCCAGGCTAAAATACCAAAGAGTGACTGAAGGGAGTCACCATCTGATTGGATGGTGATGCACTTAAGAACCTGTGGGTTACTGAACAAGGTTCTAGTTCCAGGTCTGAGATACTTTCACATGAATAGGTTATGACCCTTTTCCCAAACAGTACATGTTCTTCTTTATCCTTTTGACTGTTCATCACAACTAGAGAGTAGAATCATTCTACAGAAAACACTGCTCATCTTGGATGGAAGATGTAGAGAATATAGGCTGGCCCTGAGCTGGAACCCAGCCATGCTGGTAAGCACTCTAGCCACTGAGAGAGCTAGCTGAGCTGCCTGCCTGAGTAGAAAGGGCCCCATTTCCCTTATGCTAATATGAACTTTATAAACCAAAAATGCATCCTACAAAGCAACATGTCCCCACATATTAAATATTGTGATTCTCTTACTAGTTCCACTATTAGTTTTGAGTTTCTTACCATTGTAGCTCTTCTTTATTTTTAAAGGATTGTTTATAGAGCATTCCCTTATGTACAAAAACTAAACTTATTTTAAATTTTATGCCTTTCATTTCTACTCTCTGGTTAGTAATACCAGCAGAATGATTAACAGACATGCTGGGAAAACCATAACTGCCTGTTTCTCAGAATAAAGTTCTTCCCAATTCTTACCACTTACTTTCTGGGAGTGAGGTCAAGTGTCTTTACTTTGTGACCTGTGTATTTTCCACACTGAGTCCTTCCTCCATAATCTGAAGCCTGGACACTAACCTTTTATTGGTGTTGCTCTATCTGTAATGAAGCCCCTGGGCTCTGAGAGATTTCTCCAAGGATTGGGATGTTTGTCTTAACTTTAATCCTGCCTGTCTTTCACTTGTTGAAACTTTAGAGTCTCTTAGATAGAAATATGACTCTGCTTTCTTTTTTAAAAAAACTGAAGACAGATGCTTCTCTCATACATCTAAACCATATTTCCCCCACCCATCCATTCCAGTCCACTACACACACATTTCATCTCTCCCCCAGATCCACTCACTCAACTCACCCAGACCACTCACCCAACCATTTTCCCTTCAGAAAAGAGCAAGCCAGACAAGAGACAACAACCAAATAGGACAAAACAAGATAGAATAAGACAAGTCAAAGTATTCATATTCAAGGCTGGACTAGGCAGCTCAATAGGAGAAAGAGAGTCTCAAGAGCAGGCAAAAGAGTCTGATTCACTGGCTCCTATGGTTAGGAGTACCACACAAACACCAAGCTAAAAGCCATAAAAAATACACAGAAGATCTGATGCAGACCATGCAGATCCTGTGCTTGCCTCATCAGGCTCTGTGAGGCCATGTGAGCCCTGCTTAGTGGAATCTGTGTGCCATGTTTTGGTTTCTTCAACTCCTATGTCTCCTACAATTTTTTTTCACTGATGGAGATCTCCAATTTTCTCTCTCTCTCTCTCTCTCTCTCTCTCTCTCTCTCTCTCTCATGTTCTCTTGCTTTCTTGCTCTCTCACTCTCACTTTCACTCTCTCTTCTCTCCACACATCTGGCTGTGGGTCTCTGCTTGTGCTCCCATCTGCCACAGGGACTGGGGTAGGCATCTCTGCTTAACAACTTGACAAGACACAAATCATATTTGTCTTTCCATTTTGCTTTGAAAGCACCTAAGCAGCATATAGTCTATTCTCTTTCCCTAACCTCAGTCTTAATGGTCAATACTTTCCAAGTAAGGATGGCCTATGAACCTCAGAGGTGCTTTCTCTTAGAAAGCCAAACCTGGCCCTATCTGTCTTCATTCTCTCCTGCTGTAATGTTCAAGGGAAGACAGAGAATCAAAGACAAGTGGAAATAACCTCCTCTACACCAGGGATTCTGAAGAAGTTCTTCATCAAACCAACCACACATGGTTATAAAGAGTGTCTCCTTTCTCCTCACTCCCATCTATAATAGATTTTTCCTATTTTAACTGATCTACAACCAGAAGGACAGATTTAAGTTTCTTGCCTCAAATAAGCACTTGTTTTACTTCTAGTAATTTAGTTCATTTAAATTCTTTGTTTAATCAGCTCTCTGCTGTACATGGCTTGTTGATTTAGATATATTTCTCTTGTTACATGAGGATGGCAGTGGAGATACCTGTAACTTTATACATCTGAACTGAAAAGAAGTTTTAATCTATTCATTCAACTTACGAGCATTTTCGGATGGTGTTTATGAAAGCACTTGATGTCACCTTGGAATTTCAGAGGAACTTGAAAAAAAAATGGAAGAAGTTAAAATCACATCATCCATTAGGTTCTATATGCTAACCTATGGTCTCTAAAATAGGTACCACTCAGAACCAAAATGTACCTAGTATTTTGCTAAAAGAGAATGTGCTCAATATTGGAAGAGTTTCTATACTGCTATGAATTAGTACTGTGTGATTAATAGTCATTAGTTAACAATAACGTGATCTGCATGTACACTGTAGGATGTTAAATGGTTGACATTTAAAGAAATGATTAATCCCTGGTTCTTTCTTTCATATTTTAGTGAGTAGAGCAAAAGTGACTACTCTCTAGAGGAAATTCCAGCTTTGTTAGGCAAGGACTAAAGAGATCAAATTCAACCGCTGGCATTAAAATAGGATCCCACAGAAAGATAGCGTACACACTAGAACATTGCCTTATGAGAATTTTTCTGTATAATTTCATATTTAACACTTTAGCACCTTCTGGGCCTCATCCTTAGACAAAAAACTACAAGCAACAAAGGATTGCTAAGAGAGGGGAAAGTGCTCTCTCCTAGAGAAGAGCCCACAATCGGCTACCTAATACAAGGTTTTGAGCCCTGAAACCATACACAGACAAACCACAAAATGTAGATTTAGTAGGTTGACTTTATATATTTTTGCATATGTGTATCCATGTAAAAATAATAAAGGAAAAGAGGATATTAATTTAAGGATGGGCAAGAAGACATGGGGTTAGAGAGAGGAGACATAGGGAGGGCTGGATGAAAGAAAGGGAAACGCAGATCATTTGATTTGAAATATATTTTAATAAAAGAATCCAAAATGCAGAAATTGCTATGTCTTAATGTGTGGCAATGGGAAATAGGAAGGGAGAAGGCGAACATTTGCCCTTCTTTCTGAGAAACAGAAAAAGATTACAGATAAAGCACAGGACAGAAACATGGAGTTAGGGAATGACCCTGCGGTGTAGGAATGTTTGTAGTCAGTGCTTCTCTATTAAGGATATCTGCCAGGCTTCCCATAACTACCATGCTACGTATACAGTACATGCAAATCCAAAACCACCCCTCAGCCTAGCCTTCTTCCTTCTCTCCTTCTACAACCCCTCTCCATGTCAAGTGTGTGTGTGTGTGTGTGTATGTGTGTGTTGTGTGTGTATGTTGTGTGTCTATGTCTGTGTGGGGTGTATGTTCTGTGATAGATAGATAGATAGATAGATAGATAGATAGATAGAGAAAGAGAGATACTTTCTTTAAAAGAAAAGGAGTATAACCAAGATTCCATCGGCGCAGTCTGCCAGCATATTTTATGCTGTTCTGTAGTAATTGCTGCTGACAAGACTTTTCAAGCTCCCATAAAAATATAATTCATTGCCAGCCAATCTCAAAAGCATCTATAGTGGAGGTTAAGATGGAGGTTATTTGAGATAGCTCCATCAGCCCACACTGTAAGCATCTAGATTTGCTTATACCAGCTATGTAATGTATACTGTGAAATACATAAAGACAAATGGTAGCCACATAACTATTAGTGTACATTGCCATCAGAGAACACCATGGATGAGCACCTGGATCCTGATCTGTGGGTAAAAATAGATGACGTTTTTTTGGCCTATTATTCTACAAACACTGTCTTCATCTAAGGAACAAAAGTGCAGAGCAATGGTCCCTGAGAAGCTGACAATGTCATCAAAATATGAGTGAAATACAACTGAGATTAATCATTTGTATTCTTTTCCTAAAAATTTAGCCAATATTTTTGTATATGAGCTATATTTTACCTTTTGAAATCTGATTATGTTTTATGGGCAGTATATTATATACTCATAGACTTAATATGCATCATAAATACATATAAGATATATTATTCCATTTATCCTAATTATATCATTTTATGACATATAGGAAAGATATTTGAATGATTATTATGTGCTACCTGTATTTATAGTAAAATAAATAAGTATATAACATAAGACACTCGTGATAAATGCTTTATGAATACTATTTTATTTGTTCAAACATAAGAAAAATAAGACATATAGAGTTGATTTAAGTCTAAGCCAACTTAGACATAGTGTAGTACATGCTATTCTCTGTCAACCAATGGAGTAATTACCATCTCACGAAGAAATCAACTACAGTCCAGTAAAGGTCTATTCTTGTCATTACTATGGTATTTTAAAATGCAAAAATCTTAGGAATTCTTTCTCCTTCTAGATCAAGTATTTGCTAGCTGTCTGTTCTGTCTTAATTTATTAATCTCTCTGATTTCCACAAAAGGAATTGAAGTTATTCATGTTGAGAATTAAAGGAGCATAATCCAGGCAAACACACATAAGAGGTTATTGCTGTTTCTGGTCTGTCAAACATTTCCAACAAGTCTGATTTGGCCCCAATGTCAACACATATCACATGTAACTCCTAGCCATGTCACTGGCTTGTTTAACAGGATTCTAGAATGTTGTTTAGGATGTTTTCTACTTAGAGGTACAGATTCTGAGGATACAACTGTAAAGACAAACGATAAAAACAGCCTCAGATGCCTTACTCTCCTGTGATTCTGCAAAACAATGCTGTTTGTTTCTCAGTTCTTTTCAGTGAAAATTATTTACTTGTGCTTCAGATGAAGTGTATTGGAAGTCCCTAAAAGGATTATAGGCTTGCATGTGTTTGCATGTACTTCCATGGTGTTTGCATGTGCTTGCATGGTACTTACATGTACTTTCATGGTGTTTGCATGTGTTTGCATAGTGCTTGCATGTACTTACATGGTGCTTGTGCATGCTTGCAAGCACTTCCATGCTGTTTGTGTGTGCTTGCATGGTGCTTGCATGTACTTCCATGGTGTTTGCGTGTGTTTGCATGGCGCTTGCATATACTTGTGTGGTGCTTTGTAACAACATGAGCTTCTCTCTTGGTTTCACACCTCCTTTGCTCATGTGTTTGGTTTACTGTAACTCTGGTTTGAGAAATGGAAATAATAACTTATAATTCCCTTTCCAGATAAAGTAACACATAATAAATAAACAAATTGAACCTTTTGTGCAGTAAAGAATTGTCATAAGTGTACCTCAAATGTGTACCAGTTCCCCCTAGAGTTCCTGTTTCAGATCTTCATCCCCTCTGAAGCACTGCACAGGGATGATCCCAGGTTTCCAGATGGCGCTGCTTTCTTAGCTGAGTAGTATGCTCTTCTTCATTTCCACATTGACCATCCATCCCCCTAGCTTTGTCTGTCTCCTAGACAAGGAAAATTATAAGGCAGCAACAGTACCTATAAAGATGGTCTTTCCATGCTACATCAGATGTTAGGGAAAGAATAGATGGAGGGGGAAAGGGGGGAAGGAGAGAAAGAATACAATATTTAGTTAATAGTTTTGATGACCTGCCCCTAAGTTGCTTTTTGAAAAATCCTCATTTACTTTTCTTCAGATCTCACTCAACTGTGGATTTTAATGACTTTACTCTTTCCCGATGGGACTGGCATTACAAAGGGAGAGGCAGAATTAACACTCACCTTAAACATTTTAGAAAAATTTGAAAGAATGTTTCATAACTTTGGATGAAATAACGCTCTGTTCCCTACAAATGTACATCTGAACCTTTCTTGAGAGCACTGTGGGGGAAGAACTTTCCACAGAACTGTCTCCAAGCAGAATGGGAAATATCAAGCAGTTACATTTGCTTTAAAATGCTGATTATAATAACAATGTAGCTCTCTTTGCCTTTCAGCTTGAAATCACACAATGTTCTTTACACACTGGCCTCAATACAGAATTGCAGAAGTTCCTGGGTAAAAGCTGGCCCTCCCACTGGGACCATTGGTGGTCTAAAAAATTGTAGGTGGACAAGTGAGTGAGGAATTTTTAATAAGTAACCAGATGACATAGTATCCGCTGCTAGAAGACAGATATTGTTTTGTTTTCCATCTGCACGAAGAACATACAAGTCAGAGATCAAGTTTGTGATACTAACTGTAATCGCATAACGAAATACAAACCCAATCTCCACACTGCCTTGGAAGTTTGTCTTAGAAAGGGCTTGGATGACTTCGGCTTCCTCTCCCCACTTCCTTACAATTTTTCATAGGTCTGGCAGGAGAACATATTTGGTAAAATCTTGCTTATATGTAGCTCAGCTGACCCTTAGTGTGAAACCTTAGTGTTTACTCTTTGACTGTAGTCCCTTTGTGCTTTTAATTCTTGAATCCCATATCTGAAACCACCCATTGATTATTACTACCCTTCAGAGTTCAGTTTCTGACCTACATGACGACTGAACTAGTAAACCAAAGGAGGATTTGAATTATCCCCAACACTGCCCTTCAATCCCTCCATTGCAACAAAGAGACAAACAGTAATTCTTGTTTTTCTTAGGGAAAGTTGTTTGCTTCTTGTGAACAAGCCCTGACTACCCTTCTAGGTTGACACTGGGAGTAGTTTTTCAATCCTTTACAAAAGATCCTGTTTCTTGTGTCAGTAGATTATGTAACTAGTCCAATTAAGGTATTAAATGCAGCATTGTAACACAACTCTGAGTGTTGCACTTCATTGTAACTGAAAGAGTGAGGCTCAGTACTCTTACATATCCAAGTCACATAACAAGCAAAGCCAAGATTCAAAGGCAGTTGCTGTAATTTAAGACTGTCCACACTCTGTCCTCCTAAGCTGATCCCAGTGCCCCAGGAGTTACTGCTTCCTGAGAACATCCACAGGTATCACAGCCTCATTTTTACCCCACTTATAATAAAACTGGCCTAAGTAGGTAAGACTTGAAAAATTAAAGTAAAATATGTCTTTCACTGGTAAGACAGGTTGAGACAGTAGAACAAGAAAAATCGCATGGCTATGACTCTTAATAGTTGAGTGATTTTCTTTTTCAAGTGTGTGGTTTTGATCTGGTAAGAACTCCACATCATCATAAGCATCCCTGCAGCTTTACTTAGCAAGTCTGCACCTTTGATTCCCAGTCCCTTGTAACTTTAAAGCCGTTGTTAAGAGGGACGAGAGTGGGTGGGTGGGTGGGAGGGTGGGTTGGAGAGTATCCCCATATTGGCAGGGGGAAGGCGGAGGGAATGGGGAGGTTCCAAAGGGGAGATCTGAAACATTTGAAATGTAAATAAAATATGAAAAAAAAAAAAACCTCATGAATGAGCATAAAAATAAATAAAATAAAACAATGATCTCAAAAAAAGAGAGAGAGAGAGGTCTACAGTGCTTAATTTCTGATTCATTTCATGAGAGCAGCTGGAATCAACAACTCTCAGAGGCTTTTCTTTTCCTCCAGAATTACTTCTGTAATTATCGCTGTCTACTGTGGGCTGTAGAATATGTCTTTTTTACTCAGAATTGTAGGGGTTTATGCTCAAGGTCACCATGCACCTAATTTAAGAAGTAATTACTAACCTCAATTTCTCCTTTTGTTCAAACTCCTTACGAAAATGTGTTCAAATGAAGTAATCTGATTGGCTTACTAGAATCAGACTTATTTTTCCCACTTAAGCTGTGGATTCTTCTAAATTTCCTACTAAGCCATGAGCTAGAAGAAAGGAAATATGAAATAATCAGTTGATAAGACAGCGGTCTATATAAGTTCACTGTACTGTCTCAGACAAAATTGGCATATTTTAACTGCAGTAAAATGCTTTTGTATAAGATAAAATATTCAAACTCAGGAACTAATTCACAAGAAAAAAAATTATCAATCACAGTTTAGAGTTGAACATTATAAAAGTCACTGTTCACATTAGCTATTACACTTTACAGTGTGAAGAGTTCCAAAGGACTCAGGGATTCTTCCCCACCTAATGAAAGTGTAAGCAATGCAGGAAAAAATAACTTAGAGAACACATTTTTGTTCTTGATCTATACTTCTGAAAAGTCCCAAACTCCTCTAACTTGGCAAAGTCTTAGTGCACAGAAAAATGAAAGGCCAGGAAACACCATTTAAACTAATCATGGAACACAGGACATGAGTACAATCCAAGCCTCTTTGGGACACTGAACCAGGAGGATCTCTGAAGCTCAGAAGGGCAGACTGGGCCACATAACTCAATACAAACAGCCTCAGACAAATCTATGAAACTTTATAATCAGAATGTAGACAAAAGCCCTGAAATCTTGATAACTATTCTAGCACACTGAAACGCCATTGTTTGGAACGTTTCTCAATGTGGCATTTCTTTCAAAGAACAGAGTTACAAAGCCCTTTGAAGTTACCCTCAAGGACAAGGGATCTTATATTCAGTCTTCATTATTCTACTATGTTGGGTGGTGGAGATAATCAACATCTGTGGGACATTAGTTTCAGGACCTTTCTTAAGTAACATTTTGTAAAAGACCACAGCTGGGAACATAGCATTATAATAATCCCTGTAGCCTAAACATCTGTGTGTATATCTGTGTATCAATCACTTCTGTGTGTGCTAAGAGGTATAATTTGCAGAAAAACATCAATGATGAATCACTTTTAATAAAATGAGAAAAGTAGAAGTTAAGTGATGATTTGGGACAAACAATTATGAATGAAGTACTCTAGTAGCAAAAGAATCTTGTCAATAATCTGCTCCACATGTTTCAAGGATTTACATACACAGGTCATGATGTGGGAAACAGACGCACTGAAGGCTTTGATTGAGTTTTTCTATTTATGTAAATCTATTTACTTGCTCAATTATGCAGAATTCTCACTTTCTAAATGATAAATTAATGCTTATTAAAATAATCAGGGTGTTTTCTTATTCTGTTTGTATCCTGTGATGACAGGGATATGAGGCTGACAATGTTTTAATTTACCCTACAATCTCTCATCACTCTCTCATGTCATGTGGGAGTTGAGGAAGGCTGCAGTGTAAACAGAACACTTGAAGTGTTGAGGGCCGTCCTTTGTTAAGCAGTGTGGGTTAGCTGAAGACACTGAGTGGGTCCTGACATGAGAGCATGAAGCTGTCCTTTGAACACAGGAAGGAGGAAAGGAGTGGCATTTTACAAGAATAGCATTAATCCATTTATAGATTGTTAAAGGAACTCCAAGCAATGAGTTTCTTCCCTGAAAGCAAAAAGAAACAAAAAACAAAACCAAGAAAACAACAAAACAAGAATGGATTACCAGCACTGCATTCAGTCATATGTTGCCAACATAGTTATTGCCTATTATCAAGACAAGCCATTTAGTATAGACTGGGAATGGATTTATAACAAATATTGAACCCAAGAAATACTAAGGAACTTTACCTTTCTGTAGTTTATAAGAAGTTTTTAATGGCAACTTATGTCAAGGCCTGCTTTTTGCCCCACCTGGACAGTCACCAAGGGCCATCTGTATCCCAGAGAAATTTAGAAACTGGGCCAGCTGAAGAACTTTAACTCAGGTGTACTTTACCCCAATTTCAAGTGAGTTAACTGTCATCTGACTCCTTAGATTCTATCACTGCCAGGTGCTGACATCTGCATATCTTAAGACACTCTCCCCAAGAAATTTGAAATATCTAATAAAACCCCCAGTGACATTGGATAACTTGTTTTATCTTGTTGCTTGGAAGAGTCAAAAAGCCTCTCAAAACAATATAGGTTATTTCCATTGCCTCTGTGGCCTTCCAGAATTTGAAATCAAGACCTTATTTCCAACACCATACACTTTAGGCATAGGACTTGGAGAAATAAAGCTAGCATTGATATGAAAGCCTCATCCATGTAGGCTGGATCCCACAGTATCTGAAAAGAATCTGCACTTCAACAAGGGAGAAAGGCAACCAGTAGACCTACACCACTGGAAAGCCTAAAAACCATAGCCATAGATTGACTGGCAACATATTCCCAATTAGACAACAGTGGGACCTCTGTCAGGATTAAACAGACATTTGATTAGATTTAATATTCACACAGTTAGAGAGACTTCTTGTCTGTTTTGCTAAAACTAGCAAGCTACTTATGTCTAGGTGGGGTCAAAGGCCATATAAGAGAACCTATACTGCCATTTTCTAAAACCAATGTAATTTCTAGCCATGTTCTAGATATTTAAATCTTTAGACCCACATACTAGTCAATGTCTCACCCATAATCAAAAATGCTTCTTTTGCAACAGATAGAGACTATTACAGCAATCAAGATCTGGCCAAAATACATAGAATAAAAGACTATAGGATGTTTAACCACAACCAGTACATTCACAATGCAACATATATCCCTACAATGCAAGGCAAACCATGGGAGAGGGGACAGAAGTATTATCAGAGCCAAAGGCCCAGGATGTATCTTGCTAGAAAATATACCTTAGGCATGATAGGTGAAATGAACCCATGAAGTCACATCAATTTGGTTGCAGGAACAAGGCCATCATGACAATACCACCCAATAAGCCAATGGGAACAAGAAAAATCCACCTAAACCCACTCCCAGATTAATAGAGCCACATGTGGTCTTTGACTGCTGAGAGAGAGAGATAATTATTTTCTTTAGAGGTAAGCTACTACATAAGATATCCAATCCCATTTGGCTAATCATATATATATACACAAACAATTCTAAGTTTACTGAGTAGCTTCTATGCACATAAAAGAACAATAATTAAAGTGAACGTATGAATTTGGAAAGCAGGTCATGTGAGGAGTTGGAGTGGGACTCTAGGGTGACAGTGTTGTAGACACATTGTTCTTGGATGAAGTTCTCACAAAACCCAGTTATAAAATTGTAGTCATTGTTCTATTGGTTGTCATCATTTGAGTCCTTGCTTGTCTATCAAATACATTTCTAAAACCATGCTGGAAGAAGCTAGACATCTCATGTCTCTTAGAAACAAGTTTAAAACATTTTAAGCATAATTAATACAATTATGTTGAGCTTGTATTATAATTTGGATTTTGAATGTACCCCCAAAGTCCTATGTGTTGAAGACTTTGTTCTTGGCCTGTGGTGATATTGTGAGAATATGAAACCTTTAAGACATTTGGCCAAAAGCAAGGAAATTAGGTCAGTGGGTATAAAGCTCTGAAGGAGATACTGCAGTCTTTCTCACTGCCTGTGCCTTTTCTGGTTTTCTGATAGCCATGTGGCAAGCATATTCCCTTGCCTAGTGTTTCTACCATTGTCTTCTTCCTCATCACTGGATCAAACAACAATGGACTTAGCATTGTGAAACTATGAACCTAGGGTAGACTCACCACACTATAACAGATAATCTCATCTATCTTTCAAAGTGACGGAAAGCTAGGTAAGCAACACAGAAAATCTAGCTGTGGGTATATGTAAAACAAGCTGAGGATGTTTTCAGTGTAGACCTGAGTGCTCTCATTACCTTGGCAACAAAGCATGCTACGACAGCATTAGTACAATCATGTTAGGTTAAAATTTCCCAAGGCTCTTTGTCCATTAAATACACTAATATCTTGAACTGTCATTGAGGCAGGTGGAAGCCCTGGTCCAGTATTATAAAAGACAGGAATAGCAGCTGACTCCAAAGGGAGGAACTTAGGCAAACACCAAAAGTAAGCAGCTTGAATTTTAATTTTAAATGACTTTGAATTTGCATTTTCAAAAAATAGTTGAAATTACAGTGCAAATCTAACAAGTAACTTTTTAATGTTATTATTCTACAGAAATATAGAATTCATGTATTTTATTCTTTAGAGATAAAGCCATTAATTTCATTTAGCATCCCTTTTCTAAGGATGCAGTCAATATATAGTTATTCCTTTCAGATTTTATTGTAAACAAACTTAGACCATGCTTCTCTCCTTAAGCTTTTGCACACTATGATGGACAAAAGACCTAATTTATCCAACTTGGAGAAGAAACACATTTTAAAGGAAAGGCAATGTTTTAAACTCAGATTTATATAACTCTTACACGACTCCACAAACATCTATCCAGCCTCTCTCTTCTCATCGTTCAGATTCTTCTTATTGTTATTGAGCTTCAACATAGAATTTTTATAGCAGGTTCAATGCTATTGTTGAGGAACAAAGACAGGTTTAGAAACACCCAAATCTCTGAATGCACATTCAAGTACATAAAAATAACCTTTTATAGTACAGAGACAGACTCTACACAAGTTTCTTACTCTTAAAATAATGCATCTTATTTTGATTCGATACACCAGCAATATTTGCAGATCAATTTTAAATACTACCAAACACTTTCATCTATAAATCTGTAAGATTTATATGGATTGTGTGTACTCAGATTAATGTGGAGAATTAGATGTTTTTTTGTCATGTATTCCACATAGTAAATGGTCTTCAAGTCCAGAAGTTCTGTCTTTGTCACAGTTCTTATGCCTTGTCATGAGCTTACTGTAAACCAAAAGTTTACCTGTATGTTCACAAAGATTTTGATAAACAATTAGTTCAAAGGGACACTGTATACCCCTGGTGAGGTATACTCACAGACTAGATGACAAAATGCTTTATTGTTGCTTCAGGTGCTCAAAGGACAATGATGTGCTGGAAATGGTTTCAGGCATAGTTCCCTGGTAAACTATGCATCCATTATTTAGACACTAGGTTGTCTCCTGATTCTTAATAGACATACTTTAAAGGGGGATTTTGGTAATGCAAAATATCTATAGAATTAGGCACATCACATCAAGATAGAAAAATTCACGTACTTAACATTAGTTCAAATAGCAAACTAATGATGAATCAATAAAGAAATGCCCTGCAGGTTTTAATAATAAAATTCTGAGTCTAGCAAAAGGGCTTAGTGGGTAAAGGTGGCTTACTGCCTGACTGAACGTCTGACTATTAGAGTTCAATTCCCAGATCCCACATAAAGGTTTAAGGAGGAGAGCTCCACACTGTGTTCCTTTGACCTCCACACACATGCCAGGACCCTACCCAAATCTCTATCATCCACACATAAAAATACTAATAATGGATATAAATAAAGTCTAAAAAAAATAACATCCTGGTAGCAAAGACAAGTAATATTCAAACAAATGCTTTTGCTGCTGCGTGGGAGAACCTTTGAGCACATTCCATAAGGACCTCCTATATATGACCTCTCACACAGCAAACACTCAGCAATGTCCAGGGAAACAGAAATGGATACTTCATATCTTTTTGGAGTCAATGAAAGAAAGACAACGTGAAGGGAAAGTCTGTGGATTTCTATTTAAGACAAAGGATACAAAAACTGGTCATTTATTTGCACGTTAACCTTATTACAGTTATTTAAATGATTTCACTGGTCTAATCTGACATCAGATAGCAAAACATTTACTACTCGTCTTTTCCTGGCATATCCCATCTTCTGAAATTCTTATTACATTATTTATATGTTCCCAGAAGTAGTCAGTCCTCACTCAACTATACATTTCTTTGCATCAAGTAATAAAACAGGCTATTTCTTTTCATTTTGACCCTAACTATCTTTATACAGGTTTCTATCATATGAACTACCAGACAGAACACACACACACACACACACACACACACACACACACACACCAAGAGTCCCAGAGAATGGCTGTAAAATGCTTTAGTCAGGTGTATATAAGGCAAAACTCACAAGGTAATACGCTTCTTGCCTTTATCCAATAAGAGACAAGTATACACTGTGAGATACTTTCTGCTCACTTCATGTCTTCCAGCTAAGCTTAATGAAACATGTTCTGTGCACCTGAGGTAACCAACCATTTTTACTGAAGTGCAAACACATGGATTGTGGAGCTTACAAATAATATAGCCTTAACCACTTAGATAAATTAGTTTTCCTAAAGGAAACATATTTTTCTGCTAGCTTTCCATTACCAGAATCATAGAAAAGGATTTTCTAGGAAAATAGAGTAAAAACAGAAAGAAGTTAATCATGTTATTGTAACTGAACAGAATGGTAGGACAGATGAACAGATAGTCACAAGTATTAACAAAAATTCAGCTGATGAATAATTTTTACCTAAACTTAAAATAAAGCCACATATGGCAATCTCAGAAACTTCTTGTTCAAGATTTTTATTAGGAACTTAGAAAAGAATGTAAATATTTCTGTAATTTAAAAATACTCAATATACTGACTAAGTTAGTATCCATTCAGTTCTAAGACTAAAGCTTCAGTAATTATAATAATGATGATGATGATGATGATGATGATAATTATAATGCTCCTTTCAAATCTGTCAACTCAGATATGTGTGTGTGCTTGTGTGTATTTGTGTGATGAGTGTGTGTGTGTGTGTGTGTGTGTGTGTAATTTGATTTTTCCTTCCTCACTTGCATTCTCTTCCTACATCTGAAGGATGCTCAATTGTAGTATGACATCCTTCAAAACTATAACCAACATTTTCAGTCCATTAAAATGAAAGCAAATGATATGTTCCTGATATATTCAAATGTATTTACATAAGAAATCATCTTGTGTTTTATGAAATATGATGTATCCACTGTCAGTTTGAAAGAGTTATCCAATTGAGTGGAAAAAGGAAAATATAAACAAAATAATGAAACAAGTAAATTTGTAAGTTAAACTGTGATAAGAGGCATTTGAAGGTCAAATAAAATTCTTCTGTTTTCTTTTATTACCAGTGAAATTACTTGAAATATTAAATACAAGTCAAATGAAAACAACACAACTGTCAATATTTTACTGATTTGTTAGAGTTCATTTTAAAGTACATTTTTTTCAGTTACCATTTTGTAGGGACACTAATTGTGCCTTAATTTTAAACTAAGCATCATATGAATTTTAAAACAAAAGTCCTATAAAGAACCAAACTGATGGTTACTTTACTATGTGCATTTGGTTAGTTTTGAGTTTTCTATGTGAAAATTTAAAAAGGAAGGAGAAAAGGAAAACAGCTGTGCTCTATTTTTGCCTGTGTTTGATAAAAGGAACCCTATGATGTCAACAGGAGCAGTTATGTTCCCTTAGAACCAATCTAATGGAAAGTTATACAATACTTTTTATAAGAAGAGATAGGAAATCACACTGAGTAGCCATGCTGACTTCCATGTTGAAATGAATTCTCCCAGAAAATCAAGGACAAATGCAGAGCTTATTCTGACTATAGTCTGAATATTGATTATATGAGTAACCTTTTTAGAACAAGTCTACCAGAGCAGTGATAATTTCACTCAGAAAGGAATGCCACTGTAGGAGCCTAACTGACCATTAATCTCTTGACAATTGTGATTTCCATATGGGAAAACATCAGTTCCACCACTTACCTGTACAGCACTGCACAGTGGGCCACCAATCCATCCATCCAGTTTAGGAAGCAAATCCATCTGCAGAAACCTAAAGCTGCTTGAGAACTAAGAAACACTTCTGAGGTCCTACCTTATCTCTTAGCAGGTGTTTATAAATGTGGAGGCAGGAGCAGGAGGCTAATGAGACTCTGAGAACTGAGGGCTGATCAGAACCTTTCCTCCCTGACTATCTCACCACTTATCAATTGTCCCCACGGGCTCAGGAAAACAGATGTATAGAACAGAGAACACTGGTTGAACGCTGGTTCCTCTCCAATGCCTCTATATGCCAGTCTCTAAATTCCCTTAAATGCAGCCTTTCTATCATTTTTCTCTTTTCTGAATACTCTGTCCTATGTCTTCAAGCAAGCCCATTGAATTTAACTATTTAAATCCTCTGGAGAATAAGACTGTGTAATTCAGTACTTTATTCTTTCAAAAATATTAGAGCTATTTGTTTTTCTTATGGGAGTGTGTACCCCCCCCCCCACTCTGATGAAATGGCCTTAGATATGACCTCTAAGAAGTACAATGAAGGTTTGATCTGTCTGCTTCAACCAATTTCCAGTTTTTCCTGTATGTGTATTGTGGTAATTTGAATAAGAATTGCCCCATAGTCTTGCATATTTGAGTCATCCAAGAGAGGCAATACTTTAGAAGGATTGGGAGGTGTGGCCTTGTTGGAAGAGTGTGTAGTCAAGTTTTGAGGTTTCAAAGCACAAGACAGGCCCAGTCACTCTCTTGCTTGTTGTCTGCTGATCTAGATGTATATTTCTCAGCTACCTCTCAAATATTATGCCTGCCTGTGTGTTATGATCCCTGCTACAATGATAATGAACTAAACTTCTGAAACTGTAAACAAGCCCCACTTAAATGTTTTTTTCTTATAAGATTTGCAACAGTCATGTTGTCTTTTCACAGCAATAGAACACTGACCAATACATATGCTATCTACTATTTGTTAGTGTAACCTGATACTGTACAGAAACAACTATAGGTACAAAGGGCTTTGTTTTGTCTTAGGGCTTAGGGAGTTAGAGTCTATCATGACAAAGAAGGCATAGCATGGGCTTGATCTGTAACAACTGGTTTGAGAACTACCTGTTATATGGCACACTAAGAAGCACAGAATTTGACCAGAAATGGCCACCCTTTAATCTTCCAGGTCTGCTTCTGAGACTCTGTATTTGTCAGCTAAGTCCGAGTCCTAAAGGTCCTACAGTCTTTGAAAGCATCACCACAAAAGTACAGACGTCTAAACACAAGAACCTATGTCCCACTTCTAAACCGTAACATTCTTTTCCTAGTTCTATCAGGCTATGTAAAATGCATTCAATACAGAGTCAAAATTCTTCAAAATCTTAACAGTCTAATATTGTACAAAAATTAAAAAGTTTCTTCTGAGATTCAGTACAAAGTTAGCTGTAGACTAGACTACTGTGATTTCAACACACCCACTGGGAGAGAGAGAGAGAGAGAGAGAGAGAGAGAGAGAGAGAGAGGATAGATAGATAGATAGATAGATAGATAGATAGAAAGACAGATGGTAGATAAATAGATATAGAGTGTATGACACACAGAATTATTATTCTTACTTCAAAAGAGAGGAACAGGAACCTAGCAAGGTGTCTTAGTCAATGGCTTATTGCTGTGACAAGACACCAAGACATGGTATTTTTTATTGATTTAATTATTTGCTTACATTTATCCTGATTGCAGCTTCCTCTCCCTTCTCTTCTCCCAGTCCCTATCTCTCACTTGGAAACAATGAGATAGATTAGCAGAAAATGCTAAGGATACTCATTGAGGCCAGGTTCATAAAGGTCCCTCTCAAAAGACTCTGATTGCAGGGTAACTATGCGCCAATCAAAGTCATTTGAAATGAAGTCAACAAAACCAAATACCATACGTTTAAATACTTGGAAGGAAATATGACTCTGTGCACCCATGTGTATGCCTAGAAAAATTTCTAAATGTTCTGAATGTGCAAAAGGTTGAATCTATGACTACAAAGTTATCTGCCAATTCAACAATCAGTGTGTTAGCACTACAATCATTTTTGAAAACTTGATAAATTGCAAATAATTAAGAATTTTTCAAGTTAAAAAATTGCACATAGATTGTCTCTTCCTTTTTTAATTATATATTCTTTATGTAGGAATAATGTTTCTGTTCAGTGTAAATTAATAGTAATAAAACTAAATCTAGAAGCATTCTATCACCCTAAAAAAAAGAGTATGCTAAAATAAATGTCAACTGTGCTCTGCATTTATCTTAGACTCTATTTCAGCTATTCTAAAAATCAGATTTTTTTTATCTTTTAGTTTTTTATTGTTATTTATTTACTTGACAACCCTATCAAAGCTTCCCTTACTTCTCTTCTACAAGTCCCTCCCTCTCACCTCCACCCCATCCACCCATCCTCATCCTCCCTTTCTCCTCAGAACAGGGGAGGCCTCCCATGGATATCAACCAGTCTTGGGCATTTTCTTTAGTTGAAGCTAGACAAGGCAGCCCAGTTAAGTGAAAGGAATGCAAAGGCAGGCAATGTGGTCAGAGATGGCCCCTGCTTCCTTTAAGAGTCCCACATGAAGACCGAGCTACACAACTGTTACATATGTACAGAGGGCCTAGGTCCATGCAATGATTGCTCTTTGGTTGGCAGTTCAGTCTCTATGAGGGCCTATTGGCCCAGGTTAGTAGATTCTTTAAGTTTTTTTGTGGTGTACCTGACCCCTCTGGCTCTTTGAATCTTTTCTCTCCCTCTTCTGCATAATTCACCAAGCTCCACATAATCTTTGGTTGTGTGTTTCTGCATCAGTTTCCATCATTTACTAGGTGAAGCCTCTCTGATGACAGTTACACTAGACTCCTGTTTGCAAGTACAGCGGAGTATCATTAATAGTGTCTGGGTGAACACCCTCTCAGGTCATGGGTCTCAAGCTGGGCCAGTCATTGATTGGCCCTTCCCTCAAATTCTGCTCCATACTTTACCTCTGCACTTCTTGCAGGCAGAAGAAACTGTGGGTCTAATGTTTTGTGGTTTGGTTGGTGTCCTAATCCCTCCACTAGAAGTTTGCCTGGTTATAGAAGAAGGCTGGTTCAGGCTCTGTATCCCATATTGCTAGGAGTCTTAACTATGGAGTCACCCTCATAAGTTCCTGAGGTTTTCCATTATTCTAGGTTTCTAGCATCCTAGAGATGCCCCACTCCACATCCAGTTATCTCTCCCAGTTCTCTCTCCCTCCATATTCTTGACACCTATCCCTCCTGCTCCCATCCACACATCCTCCCACAACCAGTCCACTCCCTCCCACCCAGATATCAAATCTAGTTACCTTTCTTAGACCTTTCATGAGTCCTTCTCCCCTTGGGGCCTCCTGTTACTTATCTTCAGTGGGTCTGTGGTTTGTTGTATGGTTTTCCTGTAATTCATAGCTAATATCCATTTATAAGTTAGTACATACCATGTTTATCTTTCTGGGTCTGGGTTACCTCACTCAGAATGCATTTGCCTACAAATTACATGATGTCCTTCTTTGCTAAATAATACTCCCTTGTATAAATGAACCACAATTTCTTTATCTACTCTTCAGTTGCGGGACATCTAGGTTGTTTCTAGTTTCTGGATAATAGGAATAAAGCAGCTATGAGCATAGTTAAAGTATTTTGTGGTATACTGGAGATTATTTTGGGTATATGCCTAGGAATGGTATAACTGAATCTTGAGGTAGAACTAACCTAAGTTTTCTAAGAAATTTTGTAATTGATTCCCAAAGTGGTTTTACAAATTTTCATTTTTACTAGCAATGCAGTAGTGTTCCCCTTGCTCCACATCCTCACCAGCATGAGCTGTTGCTTTGAGTTTTTTATCTTAACCATTTTGAAAGGTATAAGATGAAATCTCAGAGTTGTTTGATTTGCATTCAATGACTAAGAATGTTGAACATTTTTAAGTGCTTCTTGGCCATTAGAGATTCCTCTGTCTAGAATTTGATCTGAACACCATTTTAATTGGATTATTTGGTTTGTTGATGTCTAGTTTCTTGTGCTCTTTATAAATTTTGGATGTCAGTCCTCTGTCAGATGTGGAACTGGTGAAAATCTTTTCCCTTTCCATAGGCTGCCATGTTATCCCTTTGATAGTGTCCTTTACCTTACAGAAGTTTTTCAGTTACATGTGGTCCCACTCATTAGTTGAGCTGTTGGTGTTCTGTTCAGAAAATTGTCTCTGATGATGATGAGTTAAAGGCTATTCCCCACTTTCTCTCCTATCAGATTCAGTGTATCTGGTTTTATGTTAAGGTCTTTGATCCACTTGGACTTCAGTTTTGTGCAGTGTGATAGATTTCGATCTATTTGCATTCTTTTACATGCAGACATCCAGTTAGACCAGCACCATCTTTTAATGGTTTATGATTGCTTTCTTTTTTCCACTGTACACTTTTGGCTGCTTCTCTGTCAAAAATCAAGTTTCCAAAGGTGTGTGGCTTTACTTCTGGTTCTTTTATCTGATTCTATTGATCAATCTGTCTGTATTTATGCCAATGCCATGTTATTTTATTTTATTTTTTAACTATTGGTCTGTGGTCCAACTTGAAATCAGCGATGATGATACATCCAGAAGTTTTTATTGTACAGAACTATTCTGATTTTTTTTTCTTTTCTGTATGAAGTTAAGTATTGTTCTTTCTAGGTCTGTTGGAATTTTGATGAGTATTGCCTTGAATCTGTAGATTGCTTTTGGTAGGATGGCCATTCTTAGTATGTTAATCCTATAGATCTATGAGCATAGGAGAGTGTTTCATTTTCTGATATCTTCTTCAATTTCTTTCTTTAAAGATTTGAAGTTCTTGTCATACAGGTCTTTCAATTGCTTGACTAGAGTTACACCAAGATATTTTATATTATTTGTGGCTATTGTGAAGGGTGTTGTTTGTTCATATCTCTCTCCCCTTCCTCTCTCTCTCTATACACACAAACACACACACACACACATATATATATATATATATATATATCAGCTCTTTGTGAATTTCACATCATGCACTCCAATATCACACATCCTTTCAACCCACCCTTCACTTTTGCACCCCCCCACACAGCAGAGAGAAAAAAATCTTGTTGTGGAAGCTGTACTGTGTCACAGTGTGTCCCACAGTATACACTTTTGTCCATACTTATTTACTTGCAAATATTCATTGCAATGACTTGTTTCACTGGTACAGGGCCCCTGGCTTCTACTATCCTATCAATACTAGAATCATACTGAAACTCCTCATAGATTTCCCCAGGAACACTCCGTGGACCCAGGCACGTGCCATTACCAGCTACACAACATCAGCTTGTTCCTCGCTACCCTTGACTCTCCAGTTCTGCCTCTCTTCATTGTGACTACATCCTTCTGTTTCTATTTCTCTAATATACTTCTTTCTTTTAGTGGTACTGGAAATCTGAGTGTTTGTGGTCATCTTAGGAGTGAGTGGTCTCAGGAGTTCTATGTCCTGCTCATGCATTATGTGCCTGTAAGGCACTGGACTGGTCGTTATCTCAGGCCAGCTCCCTTGTCTGGGTCTCCTGGTGTCAGACTAGTACCCCCCCCCTTTTTTTTTCAGAGAAATGTTAGGCTACTAATCATTTCAATGTTTATGGATCTGGGTTTATGTTACTGGGCATAGGCATAGCCTCTTTTCTCTCTGCCACCTACTTATCAGTACATGTGACACAACAGCCACACCTGCAATGGCTCTAGGGGCAGGTCTCTAACTTCCTTCTCAACCCATTTAATGTTTGTATACAGGGAGGCTACTGATTTTTTGAGTTATATATTATATCTTGTCACTTTGCCAAAGTTGTTTATCAGCTGGTAGATATTTTGAGGTTACTTATTTATACTATCATATCATCTTCGAATAGTGATACTTTGATTTCTTCCTTTCCAATTTGTATCCCCTTGATCTCCATTAGTTGTCAACTTGCTCTACCTAACACTTCAAGTACTATATCAAACAGCTATGGAGAGAATGGACAGCCTTGTCTTATCCCTGATTTTATGGAAGTTTCTCCCCATTTAATTTAATGTTGGCTGTTGACTTGCTAAATATGGGGCTGGCTTACAGTTTAAGAGGGTTAGTCCATTATCATAATGATGGGAAGCATGGAAGTGCACAGGTAGTCTTGGTGCTAGAGAAAGAGCTGAGGGTTCTACATCTTGATCTGCAGACAGCAGAAGGAGACAGCCACAGTGACCATATGACACACTTCCTCGAACAAGGCCACACCTACTCCAACATAGCTACACTTCCTGTAGTGCCACTCCATATGAAACAAGCATTCACACTGATGAGTCTATGGAGGGGCAGTCTATAAAACACCACATGGCTCAACAAAAAATAGATGGTCCTATCTGCACAGGAAACTCCTGAAGAAATGCACTCATTTCCGATTAATATAAATTTTCTTGTCCTGTGACCTCTAAAATGTCATTTATTTATAATTAATTAATTTAAAATTTTATTTTTGGAGATTATCTTTTATGAGCATATTTGCATCATCTCACCATATCTCTCTCTGGCTTCTAAATCCTCCTTTCTTCTTCCCCCCACTCAAATTTATGACTGCCTTTATGATGATTATTATTGCATATAATGGAGTTTTATCTTCTACACACCTGCCCTAAAACCTCTATACAGTAAAGCTCCCATTTCTCTAAATGACATGGGTGTCTAACAGTTGTAGCCAGTTTGTCCACACCTGCCTCTGTGCAGGTTCAAGTTCATGGGTATCCCTTTCCTTAGCACATTTCACATTTCAAATTCTTCAGACTCTGTTGTTTGATCAGAACCGTCCCTGTAAGTCTGATACATACATTGAGTATAGGAATATTGCAGTCCAAATGCCATACTCCTTTGATATTCCCTCCACCAAATAAATTAGGGCATGACTTTTGGATTTAATCTTACTTGGGTTTTGAGACGTGAAAAGAATATTGCTAAATGATTTGCTAGAATGTAATATGAATGACTTCTTGTTAAATTTCTGATAGGGTCTTTGTTCTGATAGTTTCTCCTGTGAAACTTTATAAACAAGTTTTTTTTTTCCCCATTAAAATTCTCAAACCCACAGCAAACTGTCCCATTAGACTCTGCTTACCATTCCTGAAAGACTTCTCTGGCATGAAGCTTCAAACCTGCCCACATTTCCTTCACAAACTGATTCTATATGTCCTTTAGCCACATGGTCAGGTTTGTCACAGAAACAATCCAAATTCTCATTAATAATGTCCTGTCTTTATCCCTGTAGTGTTGTGGGTGCCTCTGGGCACTCTCTGAACAATCACTCATTGGGAGATAGCCTGTGTCTAGCACTGTGATTTTCATTAATAACCCATGTCTTCTGAGAGCAGAACTTTCACTAATGTGGGGTATTTCTGTTCAGTATGTATAATGGTGTTTCATAAGATTTCTTCAGACATCCTTCATACATGTTGTATTCTGTCTTTTTAGGTATGGATAACCACGCTCAGTATAGTTTTAATTATTTTATTTTCATGTGTGATGTTTGGTTTTATTTTGTATCTCTTTTTCTGGTTCTGTAAACTTTCTATGCTGTGCTATCTAATCTGTCTTCATGTAAATACCTTCATCTTGTAAGTTAATTGTATCCTATTACAGCCCTTCCCAGATATCCTGAATGTCACAAATGGAATGTCATCTGAATGAAATTATCATAACTGAGTTGCTATTTCTTAATTTTCTCCTTTCAAAGGCTAAATGAAGAATAATATTGTAGATGGTTTGAATATTGCATGTCTGTGTGTTCTTGTGAGTTTATGTGTACAACATATGGGGTTGCCCTAAGAGGTAAGAGGGCATTAAATCCTCTGGAACTGAGGTTACAGGTGGTTATGAGCACATGATGCAGATTCTTGGAACCAAATCTGGGTCTTCTGAAAGAGCATAAGCCTTATTAACAGCTGAGCCAGCTCTGTTGTAGTGTATTATGATTAAATAATTATATTATAGAAATAAGTTTTAATCTCATTCCATCTTTATTGCACATGTTAATTGTGTGACCATGTTCAAATTTTGTTACATATCTTAGTGGCATTTCATCCTCCATGAGAGTGAGTTATGAAGGATAAAGAAAGGAGTTCTTATAAAACATGTTGTACAAAACGGGCAATTGAGGCATGTCAATTAACAAGCTAAGCTAGTAAGAATGCATTCATACACACACACACACAAACTCATACAAATTTCATATCAAGTAACTTTTACTGACTTCTGTGAAATTCACTTCAGAAAGGTCTTCAAGAGGCAAGCATTTTCCCATGAAATAGTGCCTTTTGGCATGAAGTACACTGAACTTGCCAAATAGTAATTAAAACCACATCAACCATGTTAAAATGAAGGTCCTTCAAACAAATAGAATTTTAAAAAATTGTTCATTATATTTTACCACTTTGAAAGTCTCAATAATAATAATTATGACAATAATAACAATATCAATAATGTTTACTAAGAATAGTAGACCTTCAACTAAAAAGAATCACTCTGATGGTTTTAATTGTCTAATTTGCACAGTCCTATGAAGAAAGTCTCACTAAAGGAGTGTTTAGATGAGATTGCCTTCTGGGTATAACTGTGTGACATTGCCTTTATTGTGTTAATTGATGTGAGAAGACCAAGCCCATTATGATGGCACTACTCCCTGTGCTTGAAATATAGGCATGAATAAGTACAGAAAGAGGGCTGAATATGTGTAAACTTCCATGCATTAACTCTGTCTTTTTCTCCCCCCATCCCCGAATGTGGATTTGACAAGCAGTTCCAAGTTACAATCTTGATCTTCTTACAGTGATTGACTTTAGCCTGTAATTATAAACCAAGTAAACCCTTTCTCCCTTAATGTTGTTTTGGTCAGGGTATTTTATCACAGCAGAAATGAGTCTAGAACAATCATTCATGAATCAGAATATCTAAATCTAACACATAGGTATAAATATAATAAAATCAAAGGAAATAAGCAAGATTCTGAGACTTTAACTATTTCATACTGGATTCCACCTGTCTGTCACTAGACATGATCATATTAAGAATGTTTTGCTAACCAGTTAGTGGTTGGACATTAACACTCCATTCACCTCTCAAGCCCCAAGGATACCTATATCCTAACACCTGAAATCTCTAAATATTTTGTATTGATATCAATGGAAAGTATGATTATACATGTAATTATGCTTACCAGCCAGTTGATTTAATATGAAGAAATTATCCAGAGGAGCATAATAATAGAAATTATTATTAGAGGAAAACATGGTTGTTAGACCAAGGGAGAAACAGAGTAGAAGGTGCTCATTTTTAAGACAGAAGATAGAAGAGGGAGAGGCTACAAGAGAAGGAACACATCTACACTTAGAAGATAGAAAAGTCAGGATGGCTGCATCCTTACATCAGCTAGGAAAGATCTCAGCCCTTAAGCTCTAAACATGCTGGCATCTAACCATGCTGGAAATCTAACCTTTATAATTGTAAGAAAATATGTTTGCACTGGTTAAGTTGATAAACTTGTCACCTTTACTCTCTCAATAAAAAAGCTAACACACCTTATCCATGTAGCAATTCTCTTGAAGTAAAATAAATAAGAACAATGGTTGAATTTTCTCCAGGAAAAAATTAAGGGGTTTTGGAGGTGGCACTCCTGCAGAACAAAGCCAAACATCAACAATAAAACTAAACCCTGAAACAAAGCAAAACAGCCCAAACAGCTTCAAATGGAAGTGTTTACAGTCTCTTTCAAGGAGCTGGAATCAAGTTTGAATAGATGCAGGTTTGAAAAATAGTTTTCTTCATACAACAATAAAAATCAACAACTTATGCACATATATATATACACCACAAACACACATGCACATACAAATACGTACATACTCACATACATGTATACATACACATTGTTAGGTCTAATTTCTAACCACCTATCATGTTTTAGGAGGTAATGTTTCTCAAAGTTTGCAAACAAGAGAGAAGTAATACCTTTCTAATCATTTTTCATATTGTCAGCTTACATCTCAGTGAAGGCAAAAATCTTAAAGATGTATAGAAATTAACATATGTTAATTTATGTCAATATCAGCTAGTGTCTATGCTTTGGGGATGAGTTTATAGGTAAAAACAAAGAATAACGCATTGACTTCTACAAAACAACTTTCAGAATATTAGAAGATATTCCAATTGCATTTACTAACTAGGCCATTATACTTAATTTTACCTTATTTCAGGTCTCTTAGGAGTAGAGAAATGAAAAACAATGAGAAAAATGCTGCTGAATATTAGAATGAGATGGCATGCTACTTGACTTAAATATTATCATATTTTTAGCCTGAATACCTTTTGTTAAAGGTTGTAGCAAGTGGTCATTACAGAGGCAGGTCCTTAGTTAGACAGCACCTTGAAATGGCTTGAAATTTAGATTTATCTTGAGGCTCCAGGAAGCTACATCTTTTCAGTCTTATGATGGCTAAGGTTGAAGTCAGATGAGTTTAACACTTACATCCGACAATCCATCTTTGAAAAACAAGTCTAAATAAAATATTATTTTCTGGTGAGAGCTGCTCTGAATAATCAGCTAGGAGGCCACATGAAATATTAGAAAGAGAAATGTGCACACCATCTACACATCTGGAGCCGGTTTATTCTCCTGGCTTGTGGAAAACTGTGAGCTAAAACCTGAGGCAGTATTTTACTCTCATCTCTCATGCAGTCTCAATTAAATAAGATGAGCCTCATTTTTTGTGCCTTTGGTGGTTTTGTGGTTTGGGCACTGCCTGCATATTAGGAGTTGGATATGCTTCTAATACTTCAGCTGTTTTCACTTCAGAGATTGACAAATAGAGGAAATGTACTAACCTTACTGCTTTATTGAGCATTGCAGATTTATGGCTTTATTTTAGCACTTGCTTTTGGTGACTTGCTCTAGATTAATCTAAACTTGTTCTTTCACTGGGCTGAGTTTACTGTCAAAATGGATAAAGTATGAGTAGCCTGTGCATCTGGAAGTTATCTTCATGCAAAAATATATTTAACTCCTCATGCACAGGTAAGGTTTTCATGACACCCTTCAAAAAGAGGGTCAAAACTCTGGGGTTTCTACCAGATTGCTTATATTTATGTCTCCAATGCATGTGCTGTCAAATTGGCAGTCTTTGATCTCTCATGTCTCCTCCAATCTTAGTATACTACTAGAAGACAATGTAAAGTCCGTGGAAATTAAATGTCAGTGTGAGGTGGCACTTTGATGAAGTGGAATATTCACCAAGATGTTGGTCAACAAGTTGATTATAGTACAATTAGAAAAAAAACTAAGCAATTTAGAAAATTTGCAAAATTATTTTATAATTATTTTCTTCATTAGAAATAATGGGGAATATCTAAATGATACATTCTCACATTAGACTTTAAATAATAATTCCCAAAGAATGTTGATAGAATTAATGATGATAATGTTAATAATAAATGAGCAAAGTGATTTAGTCTTTTATTTAGAATTTGAAATTTTGAAAAAGTAAGTAAAGCTCATGAAAACTAAATGTCAGTGTGACATGACACTTTGGTGAAGTGGAAAATCCAGGCTTCTTGGACTCAGCCCCCTCAGATCTTTTGTGTCAGTAGTTTTCTTTAACTAGTTTTTCTTCTGACTAAAAGAATGATTTGGATAGTCTTTAACCAAACTGTTCTGGAAACTGCATTAATAATCCTATGAGAGACTTATGAACAGTGTCATTCAGGACTCTAGTAGCCTACAATATCTGCAGCTCCCATGGTATATGGAAAAAAACTGAGATTTTACAACATCTTAATAATATTCACTAATCATTTGGAAAACTCATCTAGAATCTCAGTCTTCTAGTCTGTGCATGTGTAACTAGGTAAATGTGAAAAGGTTATTATGTGAACACAATAGACATAATTATTTCAGGGAAAGAAAGAAAGAAAGAAAAAGAAAAGAAAATATCCTACAGGTCTGATACCTCCAAGTTCAACAGAAACTTATTTTTTTTCAAGACAAGTTCTTCACTTTTTCATGGCACCTATCTGTTTAGTCTAGAAAAAGTAATAATAATGATGATGATAAAATCACAATAAATAATCTACAGTTAAAATTATTAGTAAAATTCAAAGTGGTACACTTAGCATTCTCAGATCACTGCTTGCAACTTAAAAGCTTAAAATAAGCCCCATTAGAATTCTGTTAAATAAATGCCCAGACAAAAGTACTATTCATTGTATTTGCTCAATACACAAAATAAATGTTACTATTAAGCCTTCTTGTTTGAGCACTGATAGCATTTACACACTTTAGCCCATGTAATATGAAAGCTGTGTTTGTAAAAAAGCCAATGGTAATGATAGCATATTGAAATGTGGTGATAACGTACATCATACTACAAGAAAAGATTCCAATGCATTCATCACCACTTAGGACTTTCATACTCATCATCTCTGAAGAGATAAGAGAATTTCAGGGTATCCTTTTAGAGAAAAAATGTATATTTCCACAATGTATGTCATTAGTACTCTAAAACGAGTTGTAGGAAATAATTTACCCCATTTCAAGATTAGGATACAGGGCTTTCTATGGGAACCTCAGAGCATCCTTTATGGTCCCATGTCTAATTAACTGAACATCATGGACAGGAATCTAACATGCAATAAAGAAACATAAAGGTGAACTGAGCAATTATTGAGCTCATCTGATGCTAAAGAAGAATAACAGCTCTCATTCCAAGATCTGGCCAGTGCTCATGAGTCTCGGTATATTAGGGGATGAGTATTTCCTTTTGCACTTGTACATAAACAGGTAGACAGACTAGAATGAAAAAACATCAATTCACTATTGAATGTCTTGAGCACATGCAATTTTTCAGCAGAAAGATACCCAAGGCTTCAGAAAGACTATTGAGGGAAAAGAATAAAAGACGATTAACCCAATTCTTGATGGGAACGTTGGTTGAATAATCAAAGTAATGGGAAAATTTGGTGAGACAGAGCTTAAACATCTGCCACATCCAGAGCACTGTAAGTCTCCAAAGTGACACCTGTCATTAGCAATTTTCAGCCTCCATTTCCATTCCTGTCTCCCATTGCTTCCATTTGGACAACTGAAACACAGTGAGTTCAATGAGCAATGACAAGTCGAGACACTGGTTGAACTGGGACACCAAAGCACTTTTCCATCTTGCAGAGTCTCACACATAATAAACAAACCAGGGAAGCAGTTTTAACCTGACACTGGGATCAAAGTTGTCTTTTACAAAGACCTCAGCTATCAACCAATTCCTTAGTGGTAGCTATGATGTTGAATTGAAGATACTGGAGGACAGCTTATACTACTAAAGCTTAATCAGAAAAGCTTTAAGGACCTATCACAGGTTTCATCCGGGGGTAGGAGAGAGCATTGATCTGCAGACTAATTTTAAAGGCACTATGGGAACAGGATGTTCTTTGATGACACCAGCTCTACTTGTTAAGTTTTACAGCTGATTGCAATGAGGTTACTCACAACCAACAGCAAGACCACAGCAGGCATTTGAATAGCCCACAGCACACTTACCATTTTCTAGCTTTGTTCAAGCATCTAGTCTTCATTTTTATTCTCTGGTTTCCCTTCTGTTTCCAAAGGAGTTCCTGCTTAGTGTTCCAAAGTGAGAACATTTTGAACCATACAAGAAAAAGAAATGAGAAAGTTATCTAAGCAGAATTTAAGCTACAGCATTAAATATCAGCATTTCCTCATCTTTTAAATAAGAGCAAGTATTGACAGCGTAACTTGTCGAAAATTAGTACCCAGCAGTATTGGGAAGTAATGGTCTCTTCCCCAGTGCATTGTGAATTGTGCTCATTAAGCCTGTTTCCCTGCATGCTTCTAATAATCAACTATTCAGTAAGTAGCCACGTAAAAGCACTTCCACACTTTATAGAAACTAAGAAGCTTGCTATCCATAATTACAGGGAATACTTGGATAGAGGGGGAAAGTCTTAATTTTCTTAATGTTTTCATGCGTAGAAAAACAATCAAGCGTTCCTTTGTACTTGTAATTGCATTGACTGGCCCTAGCTGGGTTTGCTTTTCCAAATTACAAGCAAGCCAGACCATTGAAATGTTGCAAACATGTCTTTGAGCAGTTCCTTTTTATTTATTTTCTGTAGTCCTAAAGGCCTTGATAAGAATCTTCTCAAGTTACATTTATCTTAGGCAATCACTCTCTCAGAGGACCAGGCTGGACTCTCTATTCATTGACCTTAAATCTTGATTACGTTTTGGCTGAAAACTAATAAAGCTGGGAACTAGAAAACAGAATAGTCCATCATTTATGGAATCTTGCCTGAAGACACAGCAGGGGAAGGAATAACAAATGTTCTTTTATTAAGATTCTGCCAAGTTAATGGGTCTGACTTTGTCAAGTTACTAATAGGATTTAGGGATGTTGAAAACTGTCTACAGAGTTAAATAGGCATAATAAGGACAGAGAAATTTCAAATAATTGATTTTTAAACCTTGTTAAGTAATATTACTGAGTGATATGTAGCTACTCCAAACTAGGTGTTGATATTGAACATGTGACAATTCTATCTATTCTATGCAATGATTTTAATACCATACAGTATATGTGGTAAAAAGCTTATTCATAGGCATGTAGTACACCAGAAAAGTTTGAAAGAATTTACCCACTAGTAGTATCAACTTGTTTTTACATATTCTGCTCATATTATATTGATATTCCATCTTGCCTACAAAATATTGTTAGAGGTTAGAACAAATTTCCTCTGACAATTAGAGCTGCCAACTTCTTCCCATAGGTCTCTTTTTAGACATATTTCTACATTCGGAGGACATGATATTTATTACACACTAAAGCTTAGTGGTTCTACTTGGTAGGCAGATTGCTCTCACTAGGAAGGCCTCCTCTCTCAGTACTTTTCTGCCCAGAAGGGTGACACGCCTCATGTCTGCAGTTTCCCAGACTTTCTTTTTGATATAGCTTATGAAACATTTCTTTTCAACTCAAAATGGTTCATATGTGTTGTTTTTAGATGTTTAAAACTTGTAATATAGTCTCAAATATTCATATCTTAATTATAGCATTTTATACAACTATACTTACTTTAATTATCAACATATTTAAAGTTGTGTCTAGAATTTAAACTTCAGTTTTACAAATCAGACTTAGGTATAAAATAAGTAAACTTTGACTCATGTATAAATGCACCCATGTAGGTGTGCATGCACATATGCATCTATTGTGTATTCAAATGTATACAAGTATGTGTAAATATGTATATGCATATGTATGGATGTATATGAATTGTATGTATGTGAATTGTATGTATGTATACATGTGAGTATGTATGTAGGTAGAAATGCATGTGTATATGTATATGTGTGTATGAATGTATATATGTATATGTGTACATACATATGTTTACATGTATGTATATGTATTCATGTGTGTATATATATATGAGAATGTATGTATATGTATGTATGTGTGTGCATGTACATATAGTATATATGTGTATATGTACATATTTCCATGTATGTATGTGAGGCACATATGTATGCATGTATCTATGCATATATACATGCATGTATGTGTATATTAATGTATGTATGTGTGTATGTCTGTATTTTCATATGTGTATATACATATGTATATAATTATGGATGTATAATACATAAAAACACAGATTTTCTGAACTCTATTCTGAGATATTAATTCATAATGTTTAAGCAAGGAGAAATGTACTATCAATAATTTTTAACAGCTCTATATTGGGCTATCAATAAATCCAAGTGCATAAGAAACCACAGAATGGCCGGGCCATGGTGGCGCACGCCTTTAATCCCAGCACTTGGGAGGCAGAGGCAGGTGGATTTCTGAGTTCGAGGCCAGCCTGGTCTACAGAGTGAGTTCCAGGACAGCCAGGGCTACACAGAGAAACCCTGTCTCAAAAAAACAAAAAAAAGAAAAAACAAACAAAAACAAAAAAAAAAAGAAAGAAAGAAAGAAAAAAAAGAAACCACAGAATGCTTGTCATGTGGCCATCCAGCTCTGAATCAAGATGTTTGTAAGGAAATTTTCCAGGCCTCTGTTGTTTTCAGTTTTGTTAAACACTGTGAATTTTCTAATTTGTTTATATTTGTATTTAGAAGAGAGATTAGAAATTATAAAGAAGTATTAAAACAACTAGTCATGCTCACTTCCCCTTAGTGACTATAAACTATAATAAAACTGATGCAGCTTCATAAGTGCACATTTTATTCTTCTTGCATTTTAAACAGATCATCTAATTACAGCACTGCATCAGTATGATCTGGTTGAATAGCCTGCCTAATATTTATAGTTCATAGACATTTCTCTTTGATAAAGCCCATTTTCCTTAACTTTTCATGTCATTATTTAAGAGAAGTAATAAATTTTGCTTTAGGCAGTTCAGGTTCTCAAAATGAAATGTAAACAGTGCACCGAGGAAACCCCTATAGTTTAAGAGGGACATATGTTCACTGTAACTCATACATAAACTAATATAGCCACAGAGAGTTAATCCTAAGGATTTGGGGTTATCTATAGAGACATTTTTAAAAAGAAATATATTCAAGTTAAGTTGTTAAGGGTTTTTTTTTTGTTTATTTGTATCTATTTTTATTTTCTTAGTTTATTCACGGAGTAAACATAATATCAACCAATGAAGAATTGTCAGTCCTTACACTCACACTGTGTGCACAAAACATATGTAGTAATTTTTTAATTTATTTTTTTAAATTTTTATTGGTTATTTTATTTATTTACATTTCAAATGTTATCCCCCTTCCCAGCTTCCCCTCCGCAGAACCCCTATCCCACCCCTTCCTCCTGGTCCCTCTCACACAACCACTCCTGCCTCACAACCTTAGCATTCCCCTACGCTGGAGCATCAAGCCTTAACATGACCAAGGACCTCCCCTCCCATTGATGCCCGACAAGGCCATCCTCAGCTACATATGCATCTGGAGCCATGGGTCCAGGCTGCTTTATTTGGTGGTTTAGTCCTTTGGATATCTGGAGGGGTCTAGTTGGTTGATATTGTTGTTCTTCCTATGGGGTTGCAAAACCCTTCAGCTCCTTCAGTCCTCCCCCTAACTCATCCATAGGGGTCCCTGTGCTTACTGTGATGGTTGGCTGCAAGCATCCTCATTTATCAGTAAGACTCTGGCTGAGCCTCTCAGGAGACATCTATATCAGTTCCTGTCAGCAAGCACTTAATGGCATCAGCAATAGTGACTGGGTTTGGTGTCTGCATGTGGGATGGATCCCCAGGTGGGGCAGTCGCTGGATGGCCTTTCCTTCAGTCTCTGCTCCACTCTTTGTCCCTGTATTTCCTTAGACAGGAGCAATTCTAGGTTAAAATTTTGAGAATGGTGGGTGGCTGTGTCCCTCAACTGGAGGCCATGCCTAACCTCTGGATATTGTCTCTACAGGTTCTCTCTATCCTTTGTTGGGTATTTATTTTTTTTAAACTGGATATTTACTTTATTTACATTTCAAATATTTTCCCCTTTCCAGGTCTCCCCTTTGGAAACCCTCTATCCCATCCCCCTTCCCCCTGCCTCTATGAGGGTGCTCCCCCACCCACCAACCCACTCCTGTCTTCTGGCCCTAGCATTCCCCTGTACTGGGGTATCTAACACCCTTAGTCCCAAGGGCCTCTCCTCCCACAGATGGCCAACAAAGCCCTCCTCTACCACAAATGCAGACAGCACCATGGGTCCGTCCATGTGTATTCTTTGTTTGGTGATCCAGTCTCCAGAAGCTCCGGGAGGTCAGGCCATTTGACACTGTTGCTCTCTCCATGGGGCTGCAAACCCCCTCATCTCCTTCAGTCCCTTCTCAACTCCTCCATCTGGGACCTCACGCTGAGTCCAATGGTCCTCCGTTATTTGTCGAGAAAGTTTATTATGCTTCCATCAGCAAGCACTTTAAGCATCCACAATAACATCCAGGTTTGGTGGCTGTATATGAATGCCCAGGTGGGGCAGTCTCTGGATGGCCTTTCCTTCAGTCTCTGCTCCACACTTTGTCTCCAAATTTGCTCCTGTGAGTATTTTGTTCACTCTTCTAAGAAACACTGAAGTATCCACATGTTGGTCTTCCTTTTTCTTAGGCTTCATATGGTCTATAAATTGAATCTTGGGTAGTCTGAACTTTTGGGTTAATATCTAGTTATCAGTGACTACATACAGTGTTTATATTTTCAAGTTCCATCCATTTGCCTGCGAATCACATGAAGTCATTGTTTTTAATAGCTGAGTAGTATTCCATTGTGTAAATGTACCACATTTTCTGTATCCATTCCTCTGTTGAGGTACAGCTGGATTGTTTGTAGCTTCTGGCTCTTATAAATATGGCTTCTATGAACATTGTGGAGCAAGTGTCCTTTTTACATGTTGGAGGATCTTCTGGGTGTATGCCCAGGAGTGGTATAGCTGGGTCATCAGGTAGTACTAGGTCCAATTTTCTGTAGATCTGCCAAACTGGTTTTCAGAGTGGTTGTACCAAATTACAATCCCACCAGCATTGGAGGAATGTTTCTCTTTCTCCACATCCTCTCCAGCATCTCTTGTCACCTGAGTTTTTGATCTTAGCCATTCTGACTGGTATGAGGTGGAATCCCAGGGTTATTTTGATTTGCATTTCCCTGATGACTAAGGATTTTGAACATTTCTTTAAGTGCTTCTCAGCCCTTCGAATTTCCTCAGTTGAGAATTCTGTTTAGCTCTGTTCCACATTTTTAAATAGGATTGTTTGGTTCTCTGGAGTCTTACTTCTTGAGTTCCTTGTATATATTGGATATTAGCCCTCTATTGGATGTAGGATTGGTAAAGATCTTTTCCCAATCTGTTGGTTGCCATTTTCTGTTGACAGTGTCCTGTGCCTTATAGAAGCTTTTCTCTCAGCTGGTTCGTGAGAGCCTCTTGCTTACCTGGTGTCTGGCACTTTCTGTTGGCTATCCCCAGTTCCCTATCCTCCATTGCTACACATCTCTGTTTAATTTCCTGACCCCTTGTAAATTATTCGTTTTATTGAAGAAGAGTATTTTTTATACAATACATTCTGATTCTGATTTTTCCTCCCTTCAACTCCTCTCAGACCTCTCCCAACTCCAAACGTTTCATGTCTTGATCTCTTTAGAAAACAATAAAATGAGAAACAAACAAACCAAAATAAGTAAAAAGTAACACACATACAAACACAGACACACATGCACACACACATACACACAGGCACACACACACATGCACACGTATGCACACGCACACGCACAGGCACACACACAAGTCAAATCCCATAAAAACACAAAACTGGAAACCATAATACATAAGTAAAAGATGAGTAATACAAAAAGAAAATGCCCAAACTAAGCAATAAGAGACAAAGGTTTACAAAAATACTATCGAGTTCATTCTGTGCTGGCTTACTACTGCTGGACATGAGACCTACACATAAATATGATTCATATACTCACTGAAAATAATACTTTTATTATCTTTGAATTTTCTTAAGATATGCACTTTGTAAACTCAGATTAGTGTGGATCTTTTGCTCAAAAAGAAACAATATTGTCTCATTGATATAAGTGGGTTGAAAGACATTCTCCAAACGAGTTGCTTTGTAGTTCTTCTTTTGTAATCTAGGAACAATTCTAGAGTAATTCAATGGGCAAAACAATAGGTAGTAGATACACAGTCAGGCCTGGAAATATGTAACAAAACATAACTCTGAATCAAGTCTTATGTAAAGCTGAGTGAGAAATTACTACTTAATGTATTTATATTTCTCAAAATATTTTTAAAATGCTATCTTTTGTTATTGCTGACAAGTCAACAAATATAAAAAATATAAGCACAAATACCATGCTATATAATCAATTTGACCTAATCTAATAGTGTGTGTAGTGGTCATTTATTCTGTTGAATTTCTTTTGTCATTTTTAAAGCATAAACATAGTCTACTGCAGAGGATTTTTAAATAATTTGGAGACAGAAATTTACTGTTCTACTTTTTTATTGACAATACTATGTAAAAGATTCCTTATCATTCTGTAGACAGTGTTTGACCAGAAATATTAACTGATGTGCTAGGACCACACATTTCAAGGAGAGGTTTTAGAAAATATACTCAAACAGTACAACTCTGAAAATGTGAATGATTATATTCAAATACTGGTGTGGAGATGCATGTTTATATACTGGAAAGTGCGGTTGGATGTTGACAGTGACCAGTGACCAAGGAATAGATATGTCATTTCCTAATAACAAGTGCTGTGGGAATTTCAAAGTGTAGTTAATCAGAAATGGACTGTGATAAAGAGTTTTGGGAAGTTTCAGTGGGGTTTATCATTACAGGGTTGCTCTAAGATCTTGATTGGTCAGGTGACTTGAGCAGCAGACTGTGTCTTGCTGTGCTCTGAAATGGTCCAGAGATGTTTGGGAGAGGATGTCAGCTTGTCAAAACCAATGTACTGCTGAAATTAGCACATGCCTCTACACACCTTTAAATGAATTCTAAGGTAGATGGAGATTGCAGGAGCAAAGCTAAATGGGCATTCATGCTTATTTAATATTTTTAAGCCATCATGATTGTTGGTGCAAAACTGGGAACTGATTCTAATGCTTTGTTAATTCAAAGCAAGTGTCTATCATGAAGCTATAGTCTCAGATTTTAAATTTTATTTTAACATTATGATTAGAGAAAAATTCAGCATTCATGGGATAATGTAGGTGGAAAAGTATAAAGATCCTGATACATCTGAATTCTGACTCTGGAAATAGATTTCATTGCAAACTCAGGTCACTTATATCACCTCACATCACTGTTCCAGAAGAAGCAAAATAAGCATTCTTTCATGACATCCATTTAAAAACTATAATAGAAAATCTTCTTTGTAATACATCCTATTTTAAGGACCTCATATGTAGCATAAACTCTTGAAACATTTAAAAAATATGAACCCACATTTTAAACAATTACTTACACAGCAACTAGACTGAATATTTCCTTGACAAATTAAATCCCTTGTTTTCAATTTAATTTTAGGTAAATAGTCCAATAACAATATGATTGTTACACAATAAGCAGATCATTTTAAGGTATGCAGCTTGATGACATTTCAGCTACGTGCTCTTGTATAGCTATCTCCATAGTCAAAATATGAAAAACATTCATCAATTTCAACAATTTACTCCTTCTGGTTTAGAATTTACTTATTTTGTCTCCTTCTTGCTGTGATCCCATAAGAGAGTTGGATTTTCTTTCAAGTTTGATTTATCAACAGAAATAAGTATATCTTTTTTCTGTTTTTCATGGCAGTCATTCTATCTACCCATTATTAATCATTTATTATAACTGATTTGTGTCAATACTTTACAACTTCCTGTGAGGTTTAGGAACCTGTATAGTGTTACCACAATTCTCTGATGGCTTCTAGTATATATGCTGAGGACTAGCTTCATCATGTTCTGTTATAACATTTGCTTCATCGTCCTTTTATTTAGAACATGCTAGAGAAAGGCACACGAGTCAATGCATTACCTCTCACTGTAGCATTGTTCTTCATTGCTTCCTTGAGATTCACACAAATTCCTTTACCCATTATTTTAGGTCAGGACCACGGCTGTTAAATTCTATCAGTTTTTCATTTGATTTATTTCAGTCCCTGTTCATTTGAGAGTATTTTTGCCCCTTGGGGAAAATTCTGAATTAGTAATTCCATTTTTTTTTTCATACTCACAAAACTTTAAAGGAACTGTCTCCTCTTTTCTAGAGCTTATTATGTAAACTCTATCATTAGTCTTCTATACAGCTAAAACAGCACTGGCCAGCTTTACTCACTATATTCTTTTGTTTTGTTTTTTCCTACTTTATTTACATTTCAGATGTTTCCCCCTTTCCAGATATCCCCTTTGGAACCTCCCCATTTCCCCCTCCCTCTCCCTGCCACTATGGGGATATTCTCCCACCCACCCACCCACTCTTGTCTTCCCTCCTTGGCATTCTCCTATACTGGGGGATCTAACACTCTCAGGCCCAAGGGCCTCTCCTCCCCCTGATGTCTAACAAGACCCTCCTCTGCCGCATATGTGGTCAGCACCATGGGTCACTCCATGTGTATTCTTTGGTTAGTGGATCAGTCTCCAGGAGTACTGGGGGCGGGGGGTGTTGTCAGGCCAGTTGCCACTGTTGCTGCCTCCCTGGGGATGCAAACTCCCTCAGCTCCTTCAGTCCTTTCTCCAAGTCCTCCATCTGGGACCTCACATTCAGCCCTACTGTTGCTGCAAGGTGACTCTTGGGTATTTCAAACTTTTGGGCTAATAACCACTTAATAGTGAGAACATACCACGTACATTCTTTTGTGACTGAGTTACCTCGCTCAGGATGATATTTTCAAGATTCATTCATTTGTCTGCGAATTTCATGAAGTCATTGTTTTTAGTAGCTGGGTAGTATTCCATTGTGTAAATGTACCACATTTTCTGTATCCATTCCTCTGTTGCGGGAAGACTGGGTTGTTTCCAGTTTCTGGCTATTATCAATATGGCTGCTATGAACATAGTGGAGCATGTGTCTTTATTACATGTTGGACAATCTTCTGGGTATATGCCCAGGAGTGGAATAGCTGGGTCCTCAGGTAGTATTATGCTCATTTTTCTGAGGGTCCACCAAACTGATTTCCAGAGAGGTTGTATCAGCTTGCATTCCCACCAGCAATGGAGGAGTGTTCCTCTTTCTCCACATCCTCGCCATCACATGCTGTCACCTGAGTTTTTAATCATAACCATTCTGACTGGTGTGAGGTGAAATCTCAGGGTTGTTTTGATTTGCATTTCCCTGATGACTAAGGATGTTGAACATGTCTTTAGGTACTTCTCAGCCATTCGAGTTTCCTCAGTTGAGAATTCTCTGTTTAGCTCTCTTCCCCATTTTTTGATAGGGTTATTTGGATCTCTGGAGTCTAGCTTTTTTTTTAGTTCATATTGGATATTAGCCCTCTATCGGATGTAGAATTGGTAAAGGTCTTTTGCTAATCTGTAGGTTGCCCTTTTATCCTATTTACAGTGTCCTTTGCTTTACAGAAGCTATGTAGTTTTATGAGGTCCCATCGGTCAATTTTTGATCTTAGAGCACAAGCCATTGGTATTCTGTTCAGGAACTTTTCCCCTGTGCCCATGTGTTCAAGACTTTTCCCCACCTTCTCTATTAGATTCAGTGTATCTGGTTTTATGTGGAGGTCCTTGATCCACTTGGACTTGAGCTTTGTACAGGGAGATAGGAATGGATCAATTTGCAATCTTCTACATGTAGAGCGCCAGTTGAACCAGCACCATTTGTTGAAGATACTGTCTTTTTTCCACGGTATGGTTTTAGATCTTTGTCAAAGATCCTGTGACCATAAGTGTGTGGGTTCATTTCTGGGTCTTCAATTCTATTCCATTGATCTACCTGCCTGTTACTGTACCAAATACCATGCAGTTTTTATCACTACTGCTCTGTAGTACAACTTGAAGTCAGGGAGGCTGATTCCCCCAGAAGTCCTTTTATTGTTGAGAATAGTTTTTGCTATCCTGGGTTTTTTATTATTCCATATGAATTTGAGAATTGCTCTTTCTAGGTCTATGAAGAATTGAGTTGGGATTTTGATGGGGATTGCATTAAATCTGTATATTGCTTTCGGCAGGATGGCCATTTTAACTATATTAATCCTGCCAATCCATGAGCATGGGAGATCTTTCCATCTTCTGAGGTCTGCTTTGATTTCTTTCTTCACAGACTTGAAGTTCTTGTCATACAGATCTTTCACTTGTTTGGTTAGAGTCACACCAAGATATCTTATATTGTTTGTGACAATTGTGAAAGGTGTCATTTCCCTAATTTCTTTCTCAGCCTGTTTATCCTTCGAGTATAGGAAGGCTACTGATTTGTTTGAGCTAATTTTATATCTGGCCACTTTGCTGAAGTTGTTTATCAGCTGTAGCAGATCTCTGGTGGAGTTTTTTGGGTCCCTTTATGTATACCATCATACCATCTGCAAATAGTGATATTTTGATTTCTTCCTTTCCAATTTGTATCCCTTTGACCTCCTTTTGTTGTCTGATTGCTTTAGCTAGATCTTCAAGTACTATATTGAACAGATAGGGAGAGAGAGGGCAGCCTTGCCTAGTACCTGATTTTAGTGGGATTGCTTCGAGTTTCTCTCCATTTAGTTTGATGTTGGCCACTGGTTTGCTGTATATTGCTTTTATTATGTTTAGGTATGCTCCTTGAATTCCTGATCTTTCCAAGACTTTTATCATGAAGGGATGTTGAACTTTGTCAAATGCTTTTTCAGCATCTAACAAAATGACCACATGGTTTGTTTCTTCAAGTTTGTTTATGTAGTGGATTACATTGATGGATTTCTGGGTATTGAACCATCCCTGCATCCCTAGGATGAAGCGTACTTGATCATGGCTTCGAATGATCGTTGTGATGTGCAAGAATTTTATTGAGTATTTTTGTATCAATATTCATAAGGGAAATTGGTCTGAAGTTTTCTTTTATTGTTGGGTCTTTGTGGGGTTTGGTATCAGTGTAAGTGTGTGGCCATAGAATGAATTGGGTAGTGTTCCTTCCTTTTCTATTTTGTGGAATAGCTTGAAGAGTATTGGTTTTAGGTCTTCTTTGAAGGTCTCATAGAATTCAGTACTGAAAACATCTGATCCTGGGCTTTTTTTGTTTGGGAGACTTTTAATGACTGCTTCTATTTCTTTAGGTGTTATGGGACAGTTTGGATAGTTTATCTGATCCTGATTTAACTTTGGTAATTGGTATCTGTCCAGAAACTTGTCCATTTCCTCCAGATTTCCAGTTGTGTTGCCTGTAGGCTTTTGTAGTAGGATCTGATAATGTTTTAAATTTCCTCAGAGTCTGTTTTTATAGCTCCCTTTTCATCTTAATTTTATTAATTTGCATACTGTCTCTGTGTAATTTTGTAAGTCTGGCTAAGGGTTTATCTATCTTGTTGATTTTCTCAAAGACCCAGCTCCTCCTTTTGTTTATTCTTTGCATGGGATTATTTCAATCTTCTTATATCTGTTGAGGTATGTTTAGTGACCAATTATATGATCAGTTTTGGAGAAGGCATCATGAGGTTCTGAGAAGAAGGAATATTCTTTTGATGTAGGATGGAATGTTCTATAGACATCTGTTAAATCCACTTGGTTCATAACATCTGTTAGTTTCACTGTGTCCCAGTTTAGTTTGTGTTTCCAGGACTTGTCCATTGATGATAGTGGGGTGTTGAAGTCTCCCACTATTATTGTGTGAGGTGCAATGTGTGTTTTGAACTTCAATAAAGTTTTTTTTATGAATGTGGGAGTTCTTGCATTCTGGGCATAGATGTTCAGAATTGAGAGTTCTTGTTGGTAGATATTTACTTTGATGAGTATAGAGTGTCCTTCCTTATCTTTTTTGATGACTTTTGGTTGAAAGTTGATTTTATCCAATATTAGAATAGCTTCTCCAGCCTGTTTCTTGGGGCCATTTGCCTGGAAAATTTTTTTCCAGCCCTTTACTCTGAGGTAGTGTTTATCTTTAACACAGAGGTGTGTTTCTTGTGTGCAGCAATGCTGGGTCCTGCTTATGGATCCAGTCTGTCAGTCTATGTCTTTGTATTGGGGAGTTGAGACCATTGATGTTAAGAAATATTAAAGAATAGTGATTGTTGGTTCCTGTTATTTTTGATGTTGTTTGTATGTTTGTGTGGTTATCTTCTTTTGAGTTTGTTGAAAGATTACTTTCTTGCTTTTTCTTGAGTGTAGTTTACCTTCTTGAGTTGGTTTTTTCCATGTATTATTCTTTGTAGTGCTGGGTTTGTGGAAACATACTGTGCAAATTTGGATTCATCATAGAATATTTTGGTTTCACCATCTAAGATTATTGACAATTTTGCTGGGTATAGCAGCCTGGGCTGGCATTTGTGTTCTCTTAGAGTCTGTATGAGATCTGCCCAATATCTTCTAGCTTTCATAGTCTCTGGTGAGAAGTCTGGTGTAATTCTGATAGGTCTGCCTTTATCTGTTACTTGACCTTTTTACCTTACTGCTTTTAATATTCTTTCCTTGTTTTGTGTATTTGGTGTTTTGACTGTAATGTGACAGTAGGAATTTCTTTTCTGGTCCAGTCTATTTGGCGTTCTGTAGGCTTCTTGTATATTTATGTTCATCTATTTCTTTAGGTTAGGGAAGTTTTCTTCTATAATTTTGTTGAAGATATTTACTGGTCCTTTAAGTTGGGAATCTTCACTCTCTTCTATACCTATTATCCTCAGGTTCTGTCTTCTGGTTGTATGCTGGATATCTTGGATGTTTTAGGTTAGGAGCTTTTTGGATTTTGTGTTTTCTTTGACTGTTGTGTCCATGTTTTCTATGGTATCTTCTGCACCTGAGATTCTCTCTTCCATCTCTTGTATTCTGTTGGTGATGCTTGCATCTATGACTCCTGATTTCTTTCCTATATTCTCTTACTCCAGGGTTGTCTCTCTTTGTGATTTCTTTATTGTTTCTATTTCTGTTTTTAATTCCTGAATGGTTTTGTTCATTTTTTTATTGTGTTTTCCTGTAATTCTGCCTGTTTGATTGTGTTTTCTTGTAATTCTTTAAGAGATTTTTGTGTGTCTTCTTTAAGGGTTTCCAGTTGTTTACCTGTGTTCTCTTGTATTTCTTTAAGGGAGTTATTTACTTCCTTCTTAAAATCTTCTATCATCCTCTTGATAAGTGATTTTAAGTCTGAGTCTTCCTTTTCTGGTGTGTTGGGGTATCCAGGGCTGGCTGTGGTGGGAGAGCTGGGTTCTGATGAAGCCAAATAGTCTTGGTTTCTGTTCCTTGTGTTCTTGCCCTTGCCTTTCGCCATCTGGTTATCTCTGGTGTTAGCTGGTCTTTCTCTCTCTGACTGTGGCTTTTCTTTCCTTCAAGCCTAGGTGTTAATATTCTTTGGAGAGCAGTTCTATCTCCTGGCTGTTCTTCAGTCCCTGTGTCTGGATTCCTCCTTCTGCTGGTTTTTCCACTCAAGTGGGCGGCTCACTTTCTCTAGGCACTGTTGGACTATGGAGGCCTGGTGGCCCAGGCAGAGGTCTCCTGCCACAGGTATAAACCTGCCAGCTCTTACCTCCCAGCTGTTCCTCAGTACCTGCCTACTCACTATTTTCTTTATCATAGTTTTTTAGTAATAGATATTTAACTCTATTCAATTTTTTTAATTTAAAATTTTCTGTTTAAATGTATTTTATTAATTATATAAGAATATCATACAATATTTTATAATTATATTTATCCCCTTTCCTTTGACTTGTACCAATCCACCACCACCTCATTACTTATCAAATTCCGTGTTGTTGTTTATTTTTTAAACCATTTGGGTCTAATTTGTATTACTAAAATATTTTTGGGTCAAGGCTTCCAGTTCCATAACATGGTTGACCTATCAGTGGTCACACCCTTAGAGAAATTTGATTCTCCCTTTCCCAGAAGCTGAGACATGCATTAATCTGTGTTTATGACAGTAAGTCATTAGAAGTTATTTTAATTCTATGGGTTTCTTCTGATACTTTATTTACATTTCAAATGTTTTCCCCTTTCCAGGTCTCCCCTTTTGAAACCCCCTATCCCATCCCCCTTCTCTAGCCTCTATAAGGGCACTCCCCCACCCACACATTCACTGCCATCTTTCCTCCCTGGCATTCCCCTACATTGGGGCATCTAACACCCTCAGACCGAAGGGCCTCTCTTCCCATTGATAACCAATAAGACCCTCTGTTGCCACATATGTGGCCCGAACCATGAGACCCTCCACGTGTATTCTTTGTTTGGTGGTCCAGTCTACGACTATGTTCTTTTTAAAAAATAAGTGTATCAGTTTCTCCCTTGGCCTATCTAGGCAAAGGTACTAACCCTGATAATAGTGCCAAATATGTATCCATTTCATAGATAAGGCTTTAAATCATCAAATAAATACTTAAATAAAATAATTTTTAAAGCAGTTGTTGGTTACTCCCATTACATTCATGCCACTTTTACTTCAGTGGGCACATCTTACCAAGAAAATGATTGACATAGACATTGTTGTAGCGCATAGGTTTGCCTCTGTTACTTTTGATCTCTGGTAGCATGTACACCACCTTCCAGCAGTAGGAAAGCTAGACAGAAGAAACAAAGCTTCTATGTCAATACCAGCTTGATTTCTCCATATTTTGTGAGTCAAGTATCTTGTGCCCTTTTGAATGATGACAATGACAGTAGTAAGTTCTCCTCTAATATCTAAAACCTTTCAAACCACAAGTAGTTTGTTAAATTCCCAGTTCTAGTCATGAATTCTTTTCTTTTGAGTAGATTCTTTAATTTAATTAGAACGATGTTTGTTATAAGTATCACCACTGTACCACTGGATATACCTTACTATACCAGAAGTGCTTGTAGTTCACAGGCTTTACAGTTAAGTGGTACGATTGATTACTTTTCTTCTATGGGAGCTTCCACAGCATCTTCCAATACTACGAAAGGTAGTCCTCATGAAGGAGGAATCCAAGTCAATAACAGTTTGATCCCTTCCAATTCAAAGTACAATATGTAAACAAACTTCAGTAATAGGATCTTACTTTCGTGTGGTAGAAAGCAATCACAGGCAATGGCAATAACCTTACTGTTGGAGAAATCCCTTGGAACTCCTTAATAAACAATGTAAAGGGAGGGTTCTCTTGCTATAGTTTGCATGCATGCATGTGCGTGTGTGCTTGCATGTGTGTGTGTGTGTGTGTGTGTGTGTGTGTAGTATGAACTCAGCTTTTAATGTTTTCTTGTGATATTTTGTCTTTCCATCTTACCTAAGTCTTCTTTCTGTATTCTCTTCCCTTCCCTCCCCTCCCCAGTTAATACTTCCCTATTCGACAGGAATGTTTCAAGATTTTTTTTTTTCAGAACTATGTGTCATTAATAAAGAAAGCAGAGGAAGCAATAAAGATAACCTAACTTTATCCAGGCATGACATGTTGCCTTTCTATGTTGAAGTTGTCCAATTCTATTCTGATTGCAGGAAGAATTTTGTAACATTGTTAAGGGACAGCAAACTTCATTGCACCTTTTCAGTAAGCATAGAAGTCTCATTGTTGTCGTTTTTGTTGCTATTGTTGCTTTTGTTTAGTTTGCTTTCATTTGATTTAATTTTAGTCTTGATTTTGGTTTCTTTTTCTTCATTTCTTTCCTTCCTTTTATCCTTCCTTTCTCGTTATAGTATAATGCATTCTAACACCATAAGGTTATATATATATATATATATATATATATATATATATATATATATATAT